>CM031924.1:32057000-32199655 GCA_018703695.1 Prunus fruticosa
ATATGAGCGAGAAGGGCAATCTGCCAGTAGCTCACTCAGAATCTCCAGGGGGCCATCTTTTAAAAACTATTATGTTATAGGAATATACTTATTATATTATTTTATTATATTTGGGCTGGTTCACTTCCTTATATATCGGGACTGTATGTATTATATATTTATTATATTATTTATCTAATATTCGCGCTTGGCGACTTTGTATTTTTTATAGAGGGATTTCAGTTCCCTAAACAATGAGTTTGTTTACAAGATATTGGAAATTGTGAACCCCTTACAATTCCCTCTAATGTTTAACGTAACATTTTCCCTCCATAAATCTTTCTTATCTCTCCTTTTCTTAACCTCTTCTTTAGTGACCAAACTCGGTTCTTTTAATTTCTAAATGATCTTGGACTTGTTGAAATAATTATCTTATTTCTTATGTGGCAAATAATGGATTTTTTTAAGCTTATAAAATAACTCGAAACAATAAGCAAAATTATATAACAATACAGATAAAAAAGAAAATTAACAGTAAAGAAAACAAAAAAAAAGTCGAACTACTCCTCATATGAACTTACGTACATTTAGGCATTTAACAAAACTTACTAACATGAACTGTACGTTGCAGGGTTTATAAAACTTAGGGGTATTCTTTCATTATAAAAATTGATAGTTTGTGTATGAATCTGAAAATAACCCAATAAACTCCAGGATTATTTGTAATTGACCTCAAAAAAAATCTAACATGTAACTAATGCTCATTTGGTCTGGTACATAACATTTAGTCACATAATTTCTCTAGTATATACATCGTTAAATTTATTAATTAGAATGATGTTAAAGAACATAAAAAGAAGAAAATCCTCAAATATATATATCCAATAAGTGGTCAGAGAATTACCGATCACGGTTCAAAGCATACCATAAGTTCCTGCTTCCGTAAGAGCCGCCCTTCATCTGTCTACCTTCTCTAAATTATTGTTGAAACTGTATTCACGCCTACTAAATGCTTCACCAAACCAGCCCCTTTGGTCTCAAACATCTACGGGTCCACATTGGGGAATAAATAAGGATAACAATTTGGTCCTGTGAATTCTTATATTCAAATGATCTTAGCAAGCTCTTCCAAGCACCAAGTTGATGAGGCATAGTTTTTAGAGAATATGATGATAGAAATCCTTGACTCTTTAATTACTTGACAAATCTCTCTTGCTCTTGATATATCTTGTCCTCGTTCCAGTTGAATCATCATCCATGAAGGTGTTAATTCCCCTGCTTAGCAAACTGCTGTACAGATGGTCTGTAAAGCTGAAGCGTGTATCCTCACCTCTAAAACTAAGAAAGACATCATATTTCCAAGGATAGGTGGAAGGAGAAGACGAAGAGGCTACTGGTTCAGTGGTCATATTGTTTAGTGCCTATTTTATGAAACAATAATTATATTAACCAAGTAGATATAAAAAGGTAAAATGGTTTTGTTATTGTGTAAGACAATGCATATGTGCATATAAAATATCTGTATACATGTATTTTACTTACATATGCGTCGTCAGTTCCAGGAGTTTTTTCCTTGAAGCAAGTCTTCTTCTTGAGTACTGGAGAATGTCTTATCTCCTTCAACCAAGTTTTCAGCGTTTTCATCTTCATTTTGTCCCTATTTATGAAAAAACCATGGCTTTAACAAATTATTATATAAAAAATTAAAGCTCTTCGTATATATGTATGTATATGCGTCCCACTCACTGTAACTTCGTAATAAGTCTCAGAAATTTTGCCTTGAAGTCTTTCTACTTCTGGAGTACCAGAGATTGTGTCATTTTGTTCAAGCATCAGTTCATTGCTTTCAGCTTGATTTACTCCCTATAGTATGATAAACAATTGCATTCACAAGTTAATAGAAAAATTAATAGATACATATATGTACATTTATATAGATTTGTATGAGCATATATATGCGTACCGTGCTTTGCAAGTCATGCACCCCAGCATGTTCTTCTTCAACATTGGTGAGGACATTTTCTTCGGGTCTTTTCACCTGGATGTTCTAGCTCCTTTTTAGTTATTTTGAGGATTTCATGAATATTTGAGGCAGGAGCTCTTTTGTATTTCTAATATAGATCGCCATTCATCTCTATTTTTCCCCATACAGAAGTGCACCCATAGCTGTGAGGGCTAATGGATTCCCTGGAGCATAGCGTACGAAACTATTTGCGAGTTCTTCATAATCAGCTGGAAGTCTACTTGTTGGGAAGGCATTAGAACTGAAGAGCTCCAAGCTTCATCAGATTCTAACTCCTTCACTTGGTATGTGAAGTCGACTCTATGAGCAAGCAGCAAATGCTCAACCCTTGTTGTTATGATAATTCTACTGCCCGCACCAAACCAATCAGAGCTTCCAGCTAAGCATTTTAACTGGTCCAATTGATCCACATCATCAAGAATTAGGAGAACCCTTTTTGTAGCGCAACCTATCCTTAATAATATTGAGTTCTGAATCAACATTTGTTACCCTCGACATTTTCAGCCCTAGAATGTTATGAAGAAGAATCTTTTGTAGTTGGACTAAGCCTCCTGGTGCCTTTGATTTTTCTCTAACATTTTCCAAAAAGCAGGAACCTTCAAATTTATGGGCAACTGAATTACAAACAGCTTTAGCAAGTGTTGTCTTACCCATTCCTCCAGTCCCACATATACCTACCATGCGAACATCAGCTACTCCTACACCTAAAAGATCATTGATTTCTTGTATGCGAGAATCAATTTCAACTGGATAGTTCGTCTCATATGTCAAATAGGCACGGTTTAATTTTTGTAAAATTATTTCAGTGATTTTATGAATAAATTCGGATTCACGCCTGCAGTTTAAAAACATGTTAATCGATACGTGAAATGGAATTTTGCTATATATAATATATAAATGTTTAAATAAGGCAAAGAATATATAAACTCACAAAAAGTGGAGGATTTTCTAGATTTAAAAGACGACCTACCTATATCTTTTTTTTTTTTGGCTGCAAACGACCTACCTATATCTCTTTTTTTTTCTGTTGGAAACGACTTAACCTATATCTAGAAAGGAAAATAATGAATTTTACAAATTGCATACTCAAACTCACATAAATCCTACAAATTGTAAATGCTTATGTGGCAAATATTGAATCTTCTTAAAGCTTATATAGGCTCCAAGTCCACTAAAAGAAATAACTTCATAAAATATCTTCAAAATAATAATGAAACATAATAATACAGAGAAAAATAAATTAACATTATATAAAAAAAATTAAACTACTTTCCCCCTCCACCCCTACCAGGCCACCACCGTCATCTCTTTTTCCCCTTCCCCCATCCCCCACCCGATCCTCCCCACCAGAAAATCTCCCACCCCTACCACATCCCACCACCTTGGAAAATCAACCAACCCCACCGACAAATCACCCACTTCCACCATAACCCGACCACCCAAAACAGATCGTGGCCATTCAAACATCCCATATTTAATACATCTAAACGTTGTACGGTTGCTTTATCACGTCCTGTTTGAAACTTCAATAATGAAATATCAATTGTCGATTTTTAATTGTTTCTTTGCAAATTAAGGTTTATTATCTTGTGGATGAAAGTCAGGAGGCAAATTTGAAGTTTTGTTTTATTAGCCCTTGGCACATGCTCACGCGTGTCCCAATTGGGGTTATATTTATTTATTTTTAAATCTATATATATAAAGCAAAAAGAAGAATGGTGAAACATTCAAAATACCAAAAAATGTTCTTGGTTAATGCAAACATTAAGAATTGAAATTATTAATTAAATGAGGATAATATGGTAAATTCACACTTTTTTATATTAAAAAATTAAAATTAAAAGAAAATCAGATTATAGATCCTAATTTTATGGAACACAACTACCCATTATCTTTTTTAATTCTAAATTAAATTTAAAATTTTCTTTAAAAAGCCTCTCGCAGGCGCGCGAAGCGCGTGCAAAGAGACTAGTATTAATAATTCAATTTAAATTTAAACATAAGCATAAACGCAAGACATAATTTTCCACATAGGCATTTAATAAACAGTCCGACTAACAGAGAGATTAATTTGCAGGGTTTATAAGATTGAATTCGGGTATTCATAAAAAATTGATAGTTTGTATATGAATCTCAAAATATCCCTATAGTTTGAGGGTTATTTCTATGGAGATTCACTATTATATCCCCCAAATTTAAAAAATAAAAATCCCATATAAAATGGACTTTAGAAACACGCCCAAAGTCAGAAGTCCATTTACAACATAATAAAAAGGCTTTGAACTTCTTATAAATTACAAAACTGCCATAGATTTCTTAAAACAATCAATAGGGTATCAAAGTAATTAATAATCAAAATTAAATTCAATAGGCAACCTGTCATTTTTTGGGTTTTTTTTTGTTTGTTTATAAAAATTAAATGATGTAGTGTTTATCTATAACATTAGTGACAAGAATTAGTATATGACTAAATATCTCTTAGTTCTAGTTGACCTAAAAAAATATCTAACATGTGACTAATTGTCATTTGGTTGGTCTAGTACGTAACATTTAGTATCTACATTATTAAAGGAGGGAAGGAGAGATGGATTCTAGTTTTGTCATTTAAATTTAAAGAAGAGCATACAAAGAAGAAAATCCTCAAATATATAGTGGTCAGAAAAATACCCATCATGGTTTGAAACCATCCCAGCCAATTCTGCTGCATCCGTAAGAGCCGCCCTCCATTCGCTTTACCATCTCCAAATTCTCCTTGAATCTGTTTTCATGGTGAGCAAATGCTTCAGCAAAGCTGCCCTCTTGTTTTCTTACATCTGTGGGGTCCACTCTGTAAAAAACAGGGATAACAATTTGGCCCTTTGATTTCTTACATTCCAGGATCTTAACAAGCTCATGCAAGCACCAAGATGAGGAGGCATAGTTTTCAGAAAATATGATGATAGAAATCCTTGACCCTTCAATTGCTTGAAAAATAATCTCCGATATATTTTGTCCTTTTTTGAGTGGATCATCATCCATGAAGGTGTTAATTCCCCTGCGTAGCAAACTACTGTGCAGATGGTCTGTAAAGTTGAACCGTGTATCCGCACCTCTAAAACTAAGAAAGACATCATATTTCCAAGAATTGGTGGAAGGAGAAGACGAAGAGGCTACTAGTTCAGTGGTGCTATTGGAATCCATATGGTTGGATAATTGCATGAGCTGAAATAGTTGGGAATGGTGTATATATATATATATAAACACACCAGGCCTCTTGCTCAAAGCGCATGAATGTGAAATCAACGGGTACAGCCTGGGAAGAGTTTGCCCTAGATGCAATTCTAATTCATTTTCGGTCTTTGGCCCCATAGCATCAAAAAATAATACTCAAGCAACCATTTTCCAATTTGATTTGGTAAAAGGTCTCCTATTCTTAGTTGACTCTTAGTTATCGCTTGTGGGATATATCTATATATGTTTAAGATTGTAGAAAAATTAAAACCAATAAGTGGTATTTCTATTTCATAATATTCTGAAAATTCCGAATTTTGAAATGTTATTGGAATTTCACACTTAAACTAGAGTTTATAATAAGACCTCATGAAGAAAGAGACATAAGGGAGTCGTTGCATGAAGAAAAAAAAAATAGCACTTGAGCAATAGTATAAAGGAGTTGTTGGATGAAGAAAGAGACATGAAGGAGTTATTTCTAATAATTTTCCACCTCCGATGTTGGAAAGGTAGACTAGTCGTCTTTTTTTTATTTACCAAGTCTACTCTACATTACATAAAGAAAGACCCAGACCAAGTGGGGAGAGGATCCAATGTTTCTAGCCTTCCATTCGTTCCATCTTGTTTCTGGTCACATTTGCAATCCCACCCCACCCCAGACATACCTGGCTTCACATTTCTTATATTCAATGAACATTTTGACATCATTCTTTCTAACCACGACCAACAAAAAAAGGCAAAAATGCAATGCATGCATTCTTTTAACCATTATGTCATACTGCTGACCCCAACCAAAAAAAAAACTATTATTCCCATCCATAAATCAAATTTAGTTTCGAAATGAAAAACCCAACTAAGAAAAAAGCCAAATTTTTTGTATCATCTCTTCTCTTTCTCTCTCTAAGGGGCACAAGCCACAGCGTCTCACCATTGAACTGGTTTCTAATTTTCAAACATAATAATTTGAAATCATTAGTGAAATATGAATTTTTCAATAGGTGGGCTAGTTAATGTTGATATTTTTTTTTTTGTACTTATCGTTTCTATAGTCTTTCTAGAAATAAAAGTAAACATTAAATCATATCAAACATGTTAGTTCATAACTTCATTCACTAATTTCTAATAAGCATTAATCATAAAACAAATACATATTAAATGGAACCGAAAAACACATATCATCGAAATGAAAATATGGTAAACAAAATTGAAAGTGTACATCATTTAATGTGTATTTTTATTACTTATTGTCAGCGGCTAAATTCATAAAGAATTGGACTTTCTTTAGCTTTAATAAGTTAATATATACTGGGTTAATATTTAAAACAAGTTAAATATATATAGGTTCGTTGTCGTAGCAGGCAAAACCTTTTTGTTAAACAAAATGTGGCTGATGATGCAGTATGACTAAATTTCAACAGCATGCAAAACCATTTTGTTCAGTTAATGATTCTTATTGTACACATCGGAAAGTGAGGGACCAGAATATAATTTGGTAGGCTCTCATATCATGTTAAACAATCATTAGCCCTAAAAATTACTAATGATCTTAAATAAAATATGAACA
This sequence comes from Prunus fruticosa, assembly GCA_018703695.1. Taxonomy (NCBI): domain Eukaryota; kingdom Viridiplantae; phylum Streptophyta; class Magnoliopsida; order Rosales; family Rosaceae; genus Prunus; species Prunus fruticosa. Next base: position 32,063,777 of record CM031924.1, read on the forward strand.
ACAATGTCCGTCAAAATTCACAAAATTATTAGGAAATAAGTTAACAATGTATATCAACCTTATTATTTTTATTAGACGTCACATCATTCTATTTCAGATAAATCTGTTTAACAGATATTTGGGCCGTTTGATAATTATTCCAATTTTAGTTTTTAGTTTTCATTTTTTGTGATAGAGTATATAGAAAAAAGAGAGAGAATGAAATAAGAATGAGAGTGAAAATGGGATTGAGAGGAAAGATGAGAGAGTGATGGGAGGGTGTAGTAACAAAAGTGAAAACCAAAAATGAAAAAGCTGAAATCTATTTGAAATTGTTTTCACTTTTGTTACTCATCCCTCCTATTCTCCCCTCTCATCCTTGTAAACTATAATTGCTGCACATGATAGAACACACATCTCCTCAACCCAATTAAATTAATTGAAAACGAAAAAACCAATGAATACATTTTTGCCAAAAAAATAAAAAGAATACTTGAAAGGTATGGATTAAGCATGGGTTACTATTGTTAAAACTTTATAAAAAATATGTTTTATAGGCACGGATAGATTAGAAATAATATAATAAAACATCAAATAAATAAAAATATATGAAAACAATATAATGTATTTCTATTTTTAAAGGGAATGATTATAAGCATTAGTACCTAGGTTAGTATATTAGGCACGGATGTACTAGAATGGATGTACACGAATTAGGAATGTAGGACCCGTTGCACAAAAAAAAACAACAAAAAAAAAAGTCATGGAGATTTACAATCAATGTGATATTAAACAACATAAGATTCATTTAAAAGACACTGATATGGAACAATCCATAATACAACAATAGACAGTTTTAAGTACCTAAAGGAAGCAATTGTTTTTTCAGTAGTGACTTTTAACTCACATTTAAGGGGTCAAAAGAATTAGTGGTACACTGTGCTCCAAAATCTCTTTGTTAATCTAATATGATTGTATTGTATGTATTGCTTTGTGTAAAAATGGAACAATAAATTGAGCGTCCCTTGCTGTATAATGGGGGAATAGGGTTAAAGAAAAGCCTACATCTGTAGCATTTTAAGGGAGGGCTTAGAGGGCTTTCTTTACTTCAAAGACGTTGTTTTGCCCCTTTATTTGTGCTGCTTCAACGTCAAATGGAGATGCCACTGCAACCACAACCCCTTTGTTTTTGACCGCATCAATTGCCTCTGCGAATTCATTGAAGTCCTTCACGCTGCGGGACAAAAGCATAACGAGTAAAAATACTGAACTAGGTAAAATATTCTTATTACGTATAATAAAAGTAGCATCATGTAGGATTTAGGTTATGGGTATGCCCTGATGGTGACGCTAGTGGTGAGAGTAGCCAATCTTCCCTTACATTTTTTTTCTCTTTAAAAAAGAACATAGCATCACGTGAGCTGTCTATTGCCAAAAAATAAGAAAATGGAACACCTATGAGGATAATATAATACCCCACATGCGAACATTTAACAGCGCAAACTTTACCTGAGTGACTATCACAGTCACAAAAGCCTCCATATGCCCCACCATTAACTCTAACATGATCCCCAACCATGTATGTCTAATGTATTTGGAGAGAACATACGCACTCCCATTAAGCTGATAACCAGTGTCGTAACTGTTACTATTAGCAGCTTTTCCAACATAATTAACCTGCAGAAGGTAAGAGCTTAGAATTATTCCTCCACAAAATATGCAAAAAGGAACTAGGCCAAAAAAGAATATTATTCTAACCTGAGTAGGTCTTTTTTTTTTTGGGATCACACCTGAGTAGGTCTTGCTACTTGCTCTCTCACGGTGAGGCAAACACTTCGTGAAGAGTCGGTCTCTTCATGACTGCTCGTTATGATCCCAAATGTTCCCCAAGGCCCAACAAGCCTTTTATCTTACAACTCTCTTTTACCTTCTGAATGGCCCACTGTTCGGTTCATTTTTACACATGATTTTTCATGTTATTCACCCACTATTTTGAGTTAGTTCTTGAAATTTTATAGCTTTTTACTTCCTTTTTGTGTTTTCTTAGATTTTACCTTGGTTGGAATGAAAATGAGCTAAAAGTGCATTATTAGTTATAAATTTTGTTTTTGTTCATTTTCGTAGGTCAACTTCTTGGCCTGGGATCAACATGCTCTGGTGCTCGGATGGGGTCATGATCTTCATGAGACTTGTTCCAATGGATGTTAACTACAACATATCCAAATTTGAGCTCCATTGGACAAGTATTGCCTATCCAACCAATCCAGCATGTTACCACAGCTCTGGAAATCCGATTTTGGCCAGCTTTCACCTCCTTTGTGTCATCTTAATTTCTTGTTACCATAACTCTTGGTAACAAGGAATTACCTTTGTAAAAGAGATATATTCTGAAGCATTTGACATCTTTGTGAAGTCAAGGCTTCATCATGACAAAGGAGACAAAGGATGATGGGTGAAGATTTTGGCAATAGAATACTAAAAGTAAAAGCTGGAAAGGAGGAGAGAGGGAAGAAAAGTTAATTGCAATCTGAAGTGGGAGAGGTTTTGAACGTGGGAAAGGAAGTCATTCTAACATTCTACACATTGAGAGCAGATTTTGGAGAGCTTGGAGCTAGGAGAAAGCCAAGGTGCAGCCAAGCAAAGTGGAGAAGAAAGCTTCCACCATTGATGACCTTGAAGCTTTCATCATTTTCTCAAAATCTGTAAACTCTTTCTAATTTTATTTTGAGTTTGTATTTGGAATAAGTATGAGCAACTAAACTCCATAGCTAGGGCTTAGGTTGAAGCCCTAAACATGATTACCTTATTGTTTTGATACATGAGTGTATGAATTTCTAGATATTGTTGATGAATTCCAATTCACCAAATTAATCTATCCTTGATGTGTGTTTTTCCTTGGTTGGCCATCTTTGAAAGCATGCTTCTTGAGATTGTTGGGATTATGTGTATCTTCATGTTATCCTAAGCAATAAATGGATGAAGTAAGAATCATCCATGTGAATTGGTTTCTTGAATACCTAATGTAAACACCATGCTATTAGGATTCTTGTGATGTTCATATTCTCTTTGAACTTAATGGGTTCTCCTTGTAATTGAATCGAAGTACGAACCATACCTAGGTTCGGTTATGGGGAGGGCACAAGTATTGTAGCACGAACCGTGTACTTTACGTATATTAGAGAATCAATGCGTCTTGAGCCACGACCCATGGTCTTGATTGCGAACATCTTCATCAACATGTTTAGAGTTCATCACTTGAGTATTCATGAACATAGGTAGAATTGTTTAGGGTGGATTCCAAACCCTAATGTTTGTTACAATTTGATTCCACTCTTTGATAATTCATCTCTGCCACTCTCATTTAATTTCAAAGTCCATTTACTTTCATGCATTAGAAATAGGTCACTTCAAACAAATCAAACCGCCCCCCCCCCCCCAATGTGTGTGTGAGTTGCCCTGTTTGACACGTTTTGTGTCTTTGTTACTAAATTTTATTTGTTTCCGTAATTGTTTTGGACTTTTGGTTCACGCTGTGTTCTTCCATTTTCTGTGCTGAATCCAACCGTATAAAGAAATTGAGTTTTGGACGTACGGTTGGGAAGTTATAGGTCAAAAACTGGACAGAGGTCGAAATTGAAAAAAGCAGAGAAACGACTCTGCCCCAAAACGACCGGTCGCTTTACCTCCGCGACCGGTCGCTCATCACGTCAAATTTGAGTTTCAACTCTGCCCCAAAACGACCGGTCACTAGTGTCTCATGACCGGTCGCTCAGCACACAATTTTGAAATTTCGATTCTCTGAAGAAACGACCGGTCGCCCTTACCTCACGAGCCGGTCACTGGGTTGTTCACAGCACACTTCCTTTTTGTTTTGTTTGTTTCTTTTACATTTCTTTACTTTCTTTTTAGTTTCAAATTTGCATTTGTGCATTGTGGTGTGTTAATTAAGTGTTCTCTTTGTACTCGAATTAGAACTTATAGGAAACCGACAAGTTCTTCGTGGGATCGACCCCGTACTTACATAATCTATATCTCAATAGATTCGTGCACTTGCGGGTATTTTTAATTGGTTGTTTGCACATTAATTTGTGTCCTTTTAGGAATGCAACAATTTTTGGCGCCGTTGCCGGGAACTGGCACGGTTGCTTATATGTTTTGTTTGAGTATATTTAGAGTACTTAATTTTATCTTCATTTTTCTTTGTTTGTCGTTTCATTTTATTTGAGTTTGTTTTTGTTTCTTCTTATTGCAGGAACACTCTGTTTATGTCCCTTTTGAATTTGGATATTTCATTAGATTGCACAATAGAAGATATCCAAGCTCAAGCTTTGAGAGAAAGGAACATCCGACTAGCTGTGTCTACTCCATTGCCTTTGTCATTCTCACCGTTTTCATCATCACCAAGCTCACCAAAAGTCGAGTCACCTCCACTTTCACCAATGGCAGCCCCGGTTGCCAATGCGGAACTTACTATGCAAGAATACTCTTCACCGCCAACAAATGGACAGCCATCTTGCATAGTATATCCCACATCCACTTTGGAAAACTTTGAGTTGAGATCGGGCATGATACACATATTGCCTAAGTTCTTGGGAAATCCAGGAGAAAATCCTAATGCACATATCCTAGACTTTGAGGAAGTGTGTTCCACAATAAAGATCGAAGGCATGAATAGTGACGAGATAAGAATGAGACTTTTCTCATTTAGTTTGAAGGATACAGCAAAGGAATGGCTTCACTATCTACCTCCAAATTCCATCACAACGTGGACGAATCTTGCTACAAAGTTCTTGCAACATTTTTTCCCAGCACAAAGGACAAATGAACTCCGAAGTCAGATTACAGGAATTCTGCAAAGGTCGGGAGAAAGCTTCCAGGATTATTGGGACCGTTTCAAGAAACTTCTAATCATTTGTCCGCATCATAATGTACAAGCTTGGCTTCTAATGCAACACTTCTATGAAGGACTTTTTAAACCGGATCAAAATAATGTGAATGCAGCTGCAGGAGGAACTATAATGACCAAGACTCCAACAGAAGTGCGAGCAATATTTGATCTTGTTGCTGCAAATGCTCGCCAATATAATTCAAGGCAAAAACCAGTCAGAAAAGGGGAATCCTATGATGTAAGTACCCTTTCTAGTATGGAAGCTCAGATTGCAAACCTAACCAACATGGTGAAGAAATTGGCACCGGGATCATCCAAGGTTTGTGCATTTTGCTCCACAATTGGTCATGACACTGAGGATTGTCCCTTGGCACATGAGGAAGCAAATGCAGTGGGCTCATTTCAAGAAAATCAGTGGCCTAAGAATGATCCTTTCTCACAGACATACAATCCGGAGTGGAGAAATCATCCAAATTTCAGGTGGAGTGACAATTCGAATGTTCAACAAGGGCCAACTCAACCACCTCAAGGCCAACAACATACTCGCCCACCTCATGGTCAAATGCACTATTACAATCCACCACAACCACCACCTAACCAATCAAGTTCAAATCAATCTCACCCACAATCTACTGGAAAATCTTTGGAAGAACTTGTTGCTTCAATGGTTAGAAACACAGATAGTTTCATCACTGAGACAAAAAGCTACATGCAGAGGAATGACACCCACATGCAAAAAACGGATAAGGCCATTGCCAATCTAGAAACTCAAGTGGGACAAATTGCTACAACTTTGAGTCAAAGGGAACCTGGTATGATGCCTAGCCAACAAGTGATTAATCCAACTGGGTGTGAGCATGTTCAAGCAGTTACCTTGAGAACTGGTAAAGGTAATTGGTGAAATTGATGGTTCTAAAAATTTTATTCACAATGTTGATGACATGCAGGTTGAACAAGTGACTGAGCCTAAAGAAAAGGATGAAATCAACAAAGAGAAAGATAAACAAGCAACTTCTCCATCCGAATGGATCCCAAAGCATGAACTTGCAAGAAGGGCAAGAAAGGAGAAGGTAAGTCGTGAACCTACTGATGAAGAAATCTTACGTGCTCCTTTTCCTCACAGGCTTATGAGTTCCAAAAAAATTCAACAAGCCAAGGAAATATTGGAAACCTTCAGAAAAGTGCAAGTCAATATTCCTCTCCTGGATGCAATCAAGCAAATCCCGAGTTATGCAAAGTTCTTGAAGGACCTTTGTACCAACAAGCGGAGATTCCAAGATCATGAAACGGTTGCACTAACGGAAGAAGCTTCTGCTGTTTTGCAAAGGAAGCTCCCTCCCAAATTGAAAGATCCAGGAAGTTTTACAATTCCTTGCATTATTGGAGATAAATTGTTTGAAAAAGCTTTACTTGATTTAGGTGCTTCAATTAATCTGATGCCTTATTCTGTTTTTGAAGCCCTTAACTTAGGTGATCTTAAACCAACTTCTGCCAGCATTCAATTGGCGGACCGATCAGTGAGATATCCAAGAGGAATCTTGGAAGATGTACTTGTGAAAGTAAATGATCTCATTTTACCAGCTGACTTTTTGGTGCTAGAAATGGAAGAAGCTCCTATTCCGGGTGCGGATCTTCCATTGATTCTTGGCCGCCCTTTCATGGCCACTGCAGATACTGTGATCAATGTTCGACAAGGAACATTGACAATGACAGTTCAAGGGGAAACAATAAAGTTCAATATATATGATGCCTTCAAACTCCCCAATGATGAACGTGAATGTTTTCGTATTGATACATTGTGTCATATTGTGCAAAATACATTTAATAGTACTCATGGTACAGATTCATTAGAAAAGGTGTTGATACAAAATCCTCAAGTTGCTGAAATTGTTGATGATGAGTTACATGAGGCTGTGCAATTCCTTGATGCATGTCCGGCCATACCACGTAAGTACACTCCAAATTTTATACCTTTGCCAGTCAATACTGAAAAGCTTGTTCCTTCTCTTGACAGGGCACCTGAGTTAGAGCTCAAACCATTGCCATCCCACTTGAATTATGTTTATTTAGGTGAAACAGAGACATTGCCAGTGATTATTGCTAGCAGTCTCAATGTGGAAAATGAACAGAAGTTGATGCGAGTGTTAAGAGAACACAATGGAGCAATTGGTTGGAGTATTGCGGACATCAAGGGAATAAGCCCAACAAGATGCATGCATAGAATTTTATTGGAATTTGATTCCAAACCCACAAAAGATGCTCAACGCAGGTTAAATCCAATCATGACAGAGGTAGTCCGAAAAGAAATTCTGAAACTATTGGATGTGGGTATAATTTATCCTATTTTCGATAGCAAGTGGGTAAGCCCGGTTCAAGTGGTTCCTAAAAAGTCAGGAATAACTGTTGTAAGAAATGAGGAAAATGAACTTATTCCTTCTCGTGTCAAAACGGGATGGCGTGTTTGTATTGATTATAGAAAATTAAATACCGCCACCCGAAAAGATCATTTTCCATTACCCTTTATTGACCAAATGCTTGAACGTCTTGCAGGTCACAGGTTACTCCTGCTTCTTGGATGGCTATTCAGGATACAACCAAATTGTCATCGCTCCTGAAGACCAACACAAGACGACATTCACATGTCCTTATGGTACCTTCGCTACCGGCGTATGCCATTTGGATTGTGTAATGCCCCGGCCACCTTCCAACGATGCATGATGAGTATTTTCTCCGATATGGTAGAAAAATTTATTGAAGTATTCATGGATGATTTTAGTGTGTTTGGTCATTCATTTGATTCATGCCTTAACAACTTGTCTTTAGTTTTGCAAAGATGCCGGGAATGCAACTTAATTCTCAATTGGGAAAAGTGTCATTTCATGGTACAACAGGGAATTGTTTTAGGTCATGTGATTTCCAAGTCAAGGCATTGAGGTTGACAGAGCCAAAGTAGATGTGATAAGCGGTTTGCCACCTCCCACATCAGTGAAAGAGATCCGATCCTTCTTAGGACATGCCGAGTTCTATAGAAGATTCATAAAAGATTTTTCTAAGATCTCTCGACCATTGTGTAGCTTGCTTGCCAAAGATGCAAATTTTGATTTTAATGATGAATGTTTGGCAGCTTTTCAAAAGCTCAAAACTCTTCTCACAACTGCACCTATCATTATGCCTCCAAATTGGAATTTACCTTTTGAATTAATGTGTGATGCATCTGATTTTGGAGTTGGAGCTGTTTTGGGACAAAGAGTTGAGAAGAGATTGCATGCCATATATTATGCAAGCCGTACCCTTAATGATGCTCAATTGAACTATTCAACTACTGAGAAAGAGCTTTTAGCTGTAATTTTTGCTTTAGAGAAATTTCGTTCGTATTTGATAGGCTCTAAAGTAATTGTTTTTACTGATCATGCAGCTTTGAAATATCTCTTGGCAAAGAAGGAAGCAAAACCAAGATTGATACGATGGGTTTTGCTGCTCCAGAGTTTGATATAGAAATCAGAGATAAGAAGGGATCGGAGAATGTGGTAGCTGACCACCTTAGCCGATTGATCACTAACTCCAATACCGAAGAAGACACTCTTCCTCTTCGTGAATCCTTTCCTGATAAGCAACTTTTTGCATTGCAAATTTCTGACCCATGGTATGCTGACATTATCAATTTTCTTGCTACAGGAAATATACCAAGGGACTTGTCAAGAGGTCAAAAGGACAAATTGCTGAAAACCAAGTCCTATGTGTGGGATGACCCATACTTGTGGAAGTATTGTTCGGACTCCGTGATTAGGCGATGTGTTCCCAGACCGAATTTCAGTCTATACTCACATTCTGTCACTCGAACGCATGTGGTGGCCACTTTGGAGCCAAGAAGACAGCATTAAAAGTTTTGCAAAGTGGATTCTATTGGCCAAGCTTGTTCAAAGATGCCTCACAATTCTGTCTATCTTATGATAGGTGTCAACGGATGGGTAACATTTCATCTCGAAATCAAATGCCTTTAAATCCAATTCTAATTGTTGAAATATTTGATGTATGGGGAATAGATTTCATGGGACCATTTCATTCATCTTTTGGAAATCTATTTATTCTACTTGCGGTTGATTATGTTTCAAAATGGGTGGAAGCAATTCCAACCAAGACTAATGATGCGAAAGTTGTTCTTAGCTTTCTTCGAGCCAATATCTTTTGTAGGTTTGGAACACTGAGGGCCATCATTAGTGATGGAGGATCCCATTTTTGCAATCGATCATTTGAGACCCTACTCAAGAAGTATGGCATAACTCACGAGGTGTCCACCCCTATCACCCTCAAACTAGTGGAGATTTCTAACAGAGAGGTGAAGCATATATTAGAGAAGACTGTTGGTCCTACTCGAAAGGATTGGTCTATGCGCCTTAACGATGCTCTCTGGGCCTACCGAACCTGCTTACAAAACTCCAATCGGTATGTCTCCATTTCGCTTAATCTTTGGTAAACCTTGTCATCTACCTGCGAGCTTGAACACAGGGCCCTTTGGGCAATTAAGAAGTACAACTTCGACATGAAGGAAGCAGGAGATATCAGAAGGTTACAACTGAGCGAACTGGACGAGCTTCGCAATGATGCTTATGAGAACGCAAAAATTTACAAAGAAAAAACAAAGGCGTTTCATGATAAGCATATCATTAGAAAGTCGTTTGAAGTAGGGCAAAGAGTATTACTCTTTAACTCTAGGTTCAAACTCTTTCCAGGTAAGCTTCGTTCCCACTGGACTGGCCCATTTGTCGTTACTAATGTTTTTTCCTATGGTGCAGTTGAAATCCGACCAATAGGCATAGGAAAGGAATTCAAAGTTAATGGGCATAGGTTGAAAATCTACCACGAAAATGCTTTGCATCAAGAAGATGAAGTGCTCCACTTCATTGATGTACCTGTTATGGTGCAAACTGAGTTGGGAAGGTAAGTCCTTAATTACTTTAAAAAAAAAAAAAAAAAAACCCAGGAACGACCGGTCGGTTTTCCATTGCGACCGGTCGCTCTGCGCGAATTGCTGAAGATTTGAATCTCCTAAAACGACCAGTCGCTTTTGCCTTGCGACCGGTCTCTCTTTTGGTATTTGGAAAAATAGAATCTGTTTCAAACGACCGGTCGCTTTTGCCTTGCGACCGGTCGCTCGTTTTTTTTTTGAAAAAATGAATCTGTGAAGAAACGACTGGTCGCTTTCTCTTGCGACCGGTCGCTCTTCGCGTATTTCTTTTACTTTGAATCTGTTTCAAAGAGACCGGTCGCTCGTCGCATTTTTTTTTTTTAAAAACAGGTTCTTTTTCTTTCTTTTCTCTCTTCTCTCTCCTTACTTCTTCTTCTTCCCAGCACAGACCCCCCCCCCCCCAATTTCCTCGTCTCCTCTCTTCTCCCTCCCTTTAAATCCCTCACAACCCACCCTAATGTTGTGTAGATACAGCTGCACCAAAATGGATTCAGTTGCATCCTCAACTTGTGATACTCGCAAGTGCACGAGCCGTTCGGTAGTATAGCGTATGTAAGTGCGAGGTCGATCCCACGAGGATTGGTGATTGAATGATCCAATTTAGTTTCCCTACACAAAATAGAAACAAAAACAAAGAACATAAAACAAGGAAGAAAGAAATAAGTAACTCAAGCAAATAAGTTCCCAAGTTCAATTTAGATTAATGGATTTATTCTAGCTAAAGTATGATTAAGTCATGGTGTGTGGTCATAACCTTGTGTTCCTAATTCCCTAATTTGATCATTTGTTGTCTAACCTAAAATTAAGCATTAGGAACCCATTAAGCATATAAGAACATTTTAAACAACCAAGTATGTATCTAATCCCTGTTGTCGAATGTCCATACATACTCTTCCTATTCATAGTTCAATTCGAATTAAAGCATGGTGTATACTCTTAATTCAAACCAAGATAGCTAACATGCAAGCCTAAATGGTGATCAATCATTCAAACTAGCATATTAACTTATAAGCATAATGAATAAGAACAAAAACCATAATTGAAACTTGGAAACTAATTAAACTTGAATACTTAAGAAAGAATGTACATTACAAGAAAAATAAATTACAACTAAGAAAACATTAAAGAAAGCTAGAATTGAGAACTAGAAAGCAAAACTAAGAGAATTTGAGGGAGAGAAGGGAAGGGAGCTCTAGAGAAGTGTTTGAGAGCTCCCCCCATTGGGGTGTGTTTACAAGCTTAGAGAACCTCCCTATTTATAGGCCTAAGGAAGTGAAAAATCTGAATTCAATATGGCTAATGCATACAACACTTGTTTTATAAAATTTGAAATGGTTGATGCACTTGTATTAGAAAATTTGAATTGGTTGATGCACTTCACCAATAAATCCCACCAGCAGCCCTAGCTCATCTTCATGTCACCATGACCAAGCTTCCAACCAGCTCAATAGCTCATGCCTAGCTCACCATGACCAAGCTTCCAACCAGAAACAATAGCTCATCATGAGGTCAGCATGACCAGAAACTTCAAGGGCTTACGAATTGGGCTTCCCTTAAGCAAATTAAGACTTTAAGCACTCAAAATTGAAGTTCAGACTGTCTTCTTTCCAGCCATATATCATTTGGGCCAATCCAAGGTCGGAGGAGGAAGTTAAGGCCAAAACAAATTGCTAACTCATTTTGCGCGCTGATAAAATCCATCCTGAGCATGGCTCTGTGTTTGCTAGGTAACAGACTCCATATTTATCCAATGGGGCTGAAGTTTGGATATGTTATAGTACACACCCATTGGAACAACTTTCATGAAGAATTCTTCCTCATACGAGCTGTGTAGATTTCTGAAACAAAGCTTGCAATATGACCTACGGAACTGGACTGGCAGGGGGCTGTAGCCAAAATGAGTTTGTCTTTTAAGCTCTTCATCCATTCATCCAAATTAGGCCTTAACATGCTTGAATTGCATGAATTATGCTCTCTTGCTCTATTTGCCTACAAAACACACAAAGGGAGGCAACTAACTTAGAAATCTAAGAAACTAAGCAAAAGAAGTAAGTAAATAGGGCATGTATATGTATGAAATTATGAACTTAACACACCCCCAAACTTAGATTTTGCTAGTCCTCGAGCAAAACAAAAGAAAAAAAATAAAAATAAAAATAAAAACAAAAAAATAAAAACAAAACAAGAAGTTAACTAGATCACTTTCATAGGTAACTCGATTGCATTGAGCGTATGCAACAAGCCTTTAAACCTCTAGGCATCCCTAGTAGGAGGAGTTGTGTCTCCTGAGGGTTTAACAGATACGATACCCACAAACGTTTTTCTAACTCTACAAAACAAAATGGTTAGAAAACTTAATAGATTTGTTAGTCCTTAAGCAAAACAAAACAAAACAAAATACAAAAACGTTAACCTTCCAACCAGACAGAAATTTTAACTTCGTAGACATGGCTCAACAAGGAACAAAACAAGCACTAAGGAAGTTCTAAACATTATTCAAGTGCTACCACAATCTCACAAAAATCATGCTCAAGGTGTGTGTGTGAAGTAGCCATGAAGATACAACTCATACTTCTCAAACAACGATATGAATTCCTGCAAGAATGAACACAAGTTTGCCAAGCTAAACCAAGATCAATAGGACTTTACTTATGGATGTAATGGGGTTATGATAATGGTTAGACAAAGAATGGTTATGGAAACACAAGGTCTAAAGAACAAAGTAGAGCATGACATGTAAACAAGATTATTGACATTTGAAATGTAAGGCACAAAAATTGAAAAGCTCACAACACCAGATTTTACAATTGAATCACTTCACAATTTGATTTTGACATTTACACACTTTGTATAATATTTGGCCCAATTTTGCGGCTCTTTACCCTAGATCACCTTGATTTCTCCTTATATCACCCTAGGGTCGTGACTACATTGGCCACACTTCTTTTCTCTTTTTCTTTTGATTTTTATAGCTCATTTATTGCCTTGAATACATTACAATCTCAAATACAATCATACTCTACATGTCCCCTAGATGGTAGGATATTTAATAGATGATAAGGTGATAGAAAGAAATGGCTAAGTGTTTGGGCACAAAAGGGTTTACAATGGAATATGTATTGTATGGGTTGATGGAGGAAAAAGAAAGAGGCTTAACAAAGATGGCCTAAATCATATCTTAGTTATAAACTTGACATTCTAGTGAATCACACAAGCAAAAATGCATACAATTGGGTAAGACATGCAAGAGTTGTATAATCATGGCTAAAGTGCATAGAAAGCTCAAGCATAATTATGTGAGACTTAGCTAGCAAAAGAATAAGATTCAGACCTAACACAATGCTTATCAAATTCCTAAGAGCCATATTAGAAGTTAGACTCAAGATTTATCATTGGTGTGGGAAGGAAAACTGAAAATGACTCAAAGAAAAGAAACATAAAAGAAAAACGTGAGGTTTCAAATTGCTATTCTGCTCAATTTCAACATATAATCTATTTTGACATGTAACTTTCAAACCACTTGGTCAAATTTAACGTTCTTTACGTCGTTGGATTCAGCATGAAAAAATGAAGAACAAAACGTGGACCAAACTTTCAAAACAGTAGCAGAAAAAAAAAAATTGTAGCAATGAAGAAGCCTACGTTTTCAACACAAACACAAAAGCTAAAAACTTTCCAGCACCCCCAAACTTAAATGAAGCATTGTCCTCAATGTTAAAGCAAAGTAAAGATGATTGAGAACATGTAAATGATAAGGGGAAAAGTTAAGAAGAAGGTTTAGAAAGAAAAAAAAATAAAAATGAATATATAAGCAACTCACGGATGACCAGTTAAGGGCCTCAGAAAACACAGCCAGGGGGTCTGGGAAGGTTGGAGGGGTCACAATGGTCCCGCTTAAAACCCAAACTTCTTAGACACCGAAGATGTCGCCTAAAGAACTCCTAGACACTGTATTGACGGAAGTGCTCACTGGAGTTACCATAAGTCAGCTTATATGAAAAATCTTTTTAAATTTTTAAATTTTTAAATTTTTTTAAATTTAAAAAAAAAAACAGAAATTTAAAATAATAACAAGTAAAGAGAAAGGATTGAAATGCTCCCCCTTTGAAGCGATTAGGTCGAGCGTGATGCATTTGGAGGTCGCGACTTCTCCCACTACTCCACACTTCCTATCTTTGAAGTTGTCATCTCTCTCCATTTTTATTGAGCTATTTACATTGCTAAAACAAACACACACAAAAACTTGAAACGGAATTAAAGGATTACGAAATATAAAAAAAAAAAACTAAAAATGAAAAGGAAAAATCAACACAAGTCCAATTCCATGCTTCAAAGCAACAAGCACCAATGGGTTGTGTAAGCTGGGACTTAAACCCAGTTCTCTTGCTTGTTGGGCAATTGTCCTTTTCTGTTGAACTACAAACACAACTTGTCCATTAACGTCATTAACTTTAAAACTTGAAATTGTCCAGTTAAGAAAAAAAAATAAAGTAGGAAAGCCAAATAGAATCAAGCAATGTTACCGTTCCCCGGCAACGGCGCCAAAACTTGTTGTGTAGATACAGCTGCACCAAAATGGATTCAGTTGCATCCTCAACTTGTGATACTCGCAAGTGCACGAGCCGTTCGGTAGTATAACGTATGTGAGTGCGAGGTCGATCCCATGAGGATTGGTGATTGAATGATCCAATTTAGTTTCCCTACACAAAATAGAAACAAAAACAAAGAACATAAAACAAGGAAGAAAGAAATAAGTAACTCAAGCAAATAAGTTCCCAAGTTCAATTTAGATTAATGGATTTATTCTAGCTAAAGTATGATTAAGCCATGGTGTGTGGTCATAACCTTGTGTTCCTAATTCCCTAATTTGATCATTTGTTGTCTAACCTAAAATTAAGCATTAGGAACCCATTAAGCATATAAGAACATTTTAAACAACCAAGTATGTATTTAATCCCTGTTGTCGAATGTCCATACATACTCTTCCTATTCATAGTTCAATTCAAATTAAAGCATGGTGTATACTCTTAATTCAAACCAAGATAGCTAACATGCAAGCCTAAATGGTGATCAATCATTCAAACTAGCATATTAACTTATAAGCATAATGAATAAGAACAAAAACCATAATTGAAACTTGGAAACTAATTAAACTTGAATACTTAAGAAAGAATGTACATTACAAGAAAAATAAATTACAACTAAGAAAACATTAAAGAAAGCTAGAATTGAGAACTAGAAAGCAAAACTAAGAGAATTTGAGGGAGAGAAGGGAAGGGAGCCCTAGAGAAGTGTTTGAGAGCTCCCCCCATTGGGGTGTGTTTACAAGCTTAGAGAACCTCCCTATTTATAGGCCTAAGGAAGTGAAAAATCTGAATTCAATATGGCTAATGCATACAACACTTGTTTTATAAAATTTGAAATGGTTGATGCAGTTGTATTAGAAAATTTGAATTGGTTGATGCACTTCACCAATAAATCCCACCAGCAGCCCTAGCTCATCTTCATGTCACCATGACCAAGCTTCCAACCAGCTCAATAGCTCATGCCTAGCTCACCATGACCAAGCTTCCAACCAGAAACAATAGCTCATCCTGAGGTCAGCATGACCAGCAACTTCAAGGGCTTACGAATTGGGCTTCCCTTAAGCAAATTAAGACTTTAAGCACTCAAAATTGAAGTTCAGAATGTCTTCTTTCCAGCCATATATCAATTGGCCAATCCAAGGTCGGAGGAGGAAGTTAAGGCCAAAACAAATTGCTAACTCATTTTGCGCGCTGATAAAATCCATCCTGAGCATGGCTCTGTGTTTGCTAGGTAACAGACTCCATATTTATCCAATGAGGCTGAATTTTGGATATGTTATAGTACACACCCATTGGAACAACTTTCATGAAGAATTCTGCCTCATACGAGCTGTGTAGATTTCTGAAACAAAGCTTGCAATATGACCTACGGAACTGGACTGGCAGGGGGCTGTAGCCAAAATGAGTTTGTCTTTTAAGCTCTTCATCCATTCATCCAAATTAGGCCTTAACATGCTTGAATTGCATGAATTATGCTCTCTTGCTCTATTTGCCTACAAAACACACAAAGGGAGGCAAATAACTTAGAAATCTAAGAAACTAAGCAAAAGAAGTAAGTAAATAGGGCATGTATATGTATGAAATTATGAGCTTAACACCTAATCCTAACTCAAATCACACTTTTCTCACTTGATTTTTCGAGCAGAATCCTTTTTTGGCATCTATTCTTTGAAATTTCAAGTATTTCATCAATTCTAGGGAGATTTTCAGTTAGGGTTCCAAAAACACCAAGGTAATTTTCGATTTTTTCTTAGTGTTTTCTCTTTGATTTTCTTACTCTAATGCTTCCTATAGTTGTTTTGTATCTAATTTGTTGATTCTCTTGTTTTTGTTTTGGGTTTGGATTGTGATTATCAATTGGTGTGATTTTGCTCAATTGGGTATGTTTTTCTCACTCTCAATCTCTTATTTGATCATTGTCATTGATATTTGTGTTTATTATTGAAATTTTGTCATTATGGTTGAATTTTGGGAATGTGGTTTACATTTTGGAAATTTTGTCAACGTGGTTTATATTTTGGAATAATTGTGCATTGTGATTAATTTTGTGGCATTGTTGAATTTGTGCATCATTGTGGATTGAAATTTTCGCTTTGTGAATGCAATTCTGGCATTGTGGTTAATTTTTGGTGTTTTGTGACATATTGCATGTTTGGGAATTGTGGCATGAATTTTGTTGTTGTTTTGCTTTGTGCATATTGGGTTATTTTTCTTAGATGTCTAGAGCTAGAAAAGGTACCAGAGGGGTGCATCTTCTTCCGGAAGTGCCCTCAACCGGAAGAGGCAATGCTCACTGCCACTGTGGTTACCGAGCGTAACCTAGATCTTAGTCCCTCCATCCCAACCGCTGGACTTGTTCAAGTCTAGCACCTTCTTAGGGACCGAAACCTCTTACCTTTAGCTCGTATCTATAAAAAATACATTGAATCAATTGTGCGAGAGTTTTACGCTGCTTTCCCTAGGGAGGAGCCTCGAGATAATGACAATGTGCCCATTAAGGTTCGGGGCAAAAATTTTGAACTATCCACCTCCATTATCTCTGAGGTTCTTCACTTGCCTGAGGGGAATACCTGATGCGTGGAACCAATATGTAAATAGAGATTTTGATATGCAAAGCGCAGCTGAAAGACTTTTTTATGCTGACCCTGCTGCCTTTGCATCTCAAACCAAAAAGAATGTCCTCATTCAGGGTAAGTTGACACCCTACTTTGCCATCCTGTGGAGCTTTGTGCGCCACAACATCTACCCATCCGGCCAACGGTCGGAAATTCCCATAGTAGGGGTCAAGATCCTGAAAGTTTTACATGAGGGAACTTTTTCCCTACCTATTGATGACATTATTTTTGAACGCTTAAAGGCTTGTGCACGTAAGAAAAGCATCATATATTATCCTTGCCTTGTTAGCATGATTTGTGAGTGCTCAGGTGTTCGGGCTCCGCCCTAATGATATATTTGTTGAGCCCATGGGTCCCATTTCGGACACTTCTGTGTCCAAGAGTATCTCTCATAGGCGCAATGCACCTGCACTCCGCTCCAGTGCCGCCCCATATGCCACCACCACCACCACACAGGCCGGCCTCATCACAGCCATTCCCACCTGCTCCCAATGTCGACACTTCTGCTTGGGAGCCCTCTCTCCAAGCCATTTGGGACTTGCAGATGCTTCAGGACCAGCAGATGCAGCATATGAGCACCTCCATTGACGCCATTTGGACGCACCTCCAGATGCCAGTTCAACCCGGACCTCTGATGGTGATGATGGTGATGATGGTGATGATGTTCAGTAGTACTTTGAGTATTGTACCCTTTTGAACTTTTCGTTTATTTTGTTTTTGGATTTTATTTTAAGACGGTTGTTAGTTTGATTATTTCAACTTTCATTGTTAGTTCAACTTTTTTGTTGTTGTTTACTTTTCCTTTTGTTTTGTGATTATCCATCCCAATCTTTCTATATGGCATTGTTTAATCTTAAATCTCCATCATTTATAAACAGTGTTTCATATAAGTTTGGGAAGTGTTTTCAATTTATTAATGCACAATCAGAAATTGGGCGTGAATGCTTTTTCATTTCATAACATGTGATTACATTCACAAACGTGAAAATGCGTACAAATAATTCCTAATCACATGTTCTTTGTTGCATTTTGCGCCACCTGAGGCTTCTGCTAATTGCCTATGTTTGTTCTTGCTTGTAGAATCTGCAGCAGCTCTACATGATCTTCATTCCTTTTTTGCAGTATCTCTACATGCTGGTGGGCACTGTAGAGCCGCTTCTGGAGGTCCGCCACCTGAGCTTTCAGGGCCGCCACCTGCTCACTCAGTGCCCCGCACTCTCGTGTCTCGCCAGGAGGCGCATGTCCAAATTTGTGGCCGAGACCGCGTTGAGCACGGTTAAATTGTGGGACTCGTCCACTGCCATCTTGTCAGACCTCTGCGCCACATGCAGGTGATCTGCAACTGTAAGTCTCCTGACAGTCATGCCTTCCGGCAATCCTGCCCTCCACGGCACCGCCTCAGAGAAGTTTGAGGCCGAGCCATGATGGTATAAGGAGTTTGGGAAGATAGGGTTTGGAGGAGCCCGTCTCTGGGCATTTGGTGGTGCAAGCGACAACTCAAGGTTAAGGTCATCAATAAGCATATCTGGGGATGCCATTGATTTTTATGTCTGGACTATTTGATGGTTTTTCTTGAGTTTGCAGGATGAAATGCAGGGTACTCATTCTTTCAACCGAGAAGTGGTTTAAATAGACATATGCTCATAAGGGAGCCGACACCACTTTGCATTTCCTGAGCAATTTGTGGTTGCGTCCAGTTAAAAGGGAAGCATTTCTACTTTCACTTTACTTTCTTTTCCTCCCCGTTTTCTGGTGCATTGTGTTTTGATTTCTTTTTAGTTTGTCGTTTTTGTTTTATTTCAGTTGGGGAAGCGTGTTTTGTTTCTTTTTCGTTTGTCGCATTCCCTTTATTCCCGTTTGGGAAGTGCGTTTTGTTTTTCTTATTTGTCTTTTGTAACTTTCTTTTATTTTATTTCCGAAAATGAGAAAATAAAAAAATTTAAAAAAAAAACACGGGAAGGGCAAAGACAAACAGGCACACCTATAATACATTAGAAATCATTGTTTCACAGTGCTCGGTGTCTCGACCATTGGACCTTTGAGTTTAGCCCTATGACTATCCTCTTCCGGGGCTTCACGCACAGCCTTTTGGGGCTCATCACTCGAGCTCCCAAAGATCGCACTCTTAGCTTGAGCATACCTACTCTCGCGATCTGTTTTCTTGCGTTTACCCGGTTGGTCCAGGTCCTCCAGCTGCTTTCTCATGTCATGGGCGTAAACACTTACCATCTTTGAGAGATTTTTGTTCTCTTCCCGCAACGCCTCCAGCTGTGTCGATTCACCTTCACTATCATTGCCCTTTCCCTTTTTAAGCTTTTAATAATACTCTGGCACTCTTCCACCATACTTCGCTCTCCGCCAACTGACCTCTCAGCACCTCTACCTCATGGGACTTCGCAAGTAGGCGATGACCCACACTTGCGACTGTTGCGGTGCTTTGCACGCTTAGTACCAGAGCATCGCTCACGACCCGGTTGTCATCCCTTGCTCCCGTATATCCTTGGGAGTCACTAGATTTCTAGCAACTCCAAGGGCAACATCGTTGTCCAGCAGTATCGAGTCATTCACTATCACGTGCCCCCGTGAGGAGGCAAAGTAGGGCATCCACACTGGTGCCACTGCTTGGCCCTAAGTCTGAGTCGGTGGAGCTAGGTTGAGATCCAACGAGAATGGGTAGGAAGACGCCATTTCAACTCTTACTTTCTTTTGTCTTTCTTTTCTCTTTTGTGTGTTTCTGAGTTTGTGTGTTCTTCCCAAACTCTTTCTCTTCTTCTTTTATAGAGTTAGTTTTTACGTAACCCTAGCCACTGCGCTTCTGCGTTTTGCGCGGCCCTTACGGCCTATCCCCTTAGGTCACCTCACCTGGTCCCCAACCCCTTTAATTGCATTTCTGCCTTTCAGCGCTTTCGAGAAACAAAAGTCGTCCCACCTTCCTATGAAGCCAATAATTCTGGCTTGGGAACGTGAGAGAGACCTCTGCCTGTCCACACGTCTCTCACTTTGTATCCCGTGACTCACAGGGGCCGAGACATCAGGGCCCACTTTTTCTATTTCACTGAGTCCTCGCTCTTTGTGCTTCTGACTTGGTTTCTTTGTTTTATTTCCTTTCTTCGCTTTTGGGCTTTCGTTTGGGTTGGGCTTTCATTTGGTTTGTGCGTTTCATTGGGTTGGATTTCTGTATGTGTAAGACTGTTGTTAGGGCTTACCTGTTTTATTTGTTTCTGTTTGGTTCCGTTTTTGTTTTTGTTTTTGCAACCGTGTTGTAGTTGTTTTTCTTGTTTGTTCTTGTATTTACTTGCTTTATTCCCTTTAATTCTTGTTATAACGTTGTTGATGCCTGAATTCTTTAACATTGAGGACAATGTTTGTTTCTAAGTTTGGGAAGGGATAGCAAGTCTTTTTCGTTTCACTTAAATTCTTACTTTCTTTTATTTTGTTTTCTTTTCTGTTTTGAGTCTTTTTGTTCTTAAGTCACTTTCCGGACATATATGATGAGATTGTGATGAATGTTTAAATGACTTGATTGAAAATGCTTTATAAAAAAAAAATTTATTATTCACTAAATGGCATCGTTCTAGCATGATATGTTTGAAACCCTCTATGCACTTGCCATTTGTTTCATAATTCTCCAGTTGAGGGACTTGTATGATCCAAAGAATTGTATCAAGCATGAATTAGACTTGTACAACCATATAATGTGAGCTTTGAGCCTTGTGCTTCAATTCATGAGTGTTATACACATATTCTTACTTTTCTTGTCATCTGAGTTGTTGTTTGATCTCATTATTCATTGATTTGGTTGAGCACTTAAAAGTTACTCATTCTTGTGCAATTTGATTACATGACATTTGAGAAATGATATTAAGGCCCTCTTTGGACCGTTTGTGCCTTTCAAGCTAACCTTATGCATGCTTAAGCATGATTTTCCATTGTAACCACTTTGAGCCTACATGTATGCCTTTTCTTTCAAGTAACCAATTATTACTTCTAGCCTTAGCCTGAAAAACAAGAATTTACCTTTCTAAGGAACTCGTGAGCTTTAATTTAGATGTGTTTTTCATGCTAAGTTTGGGAAGGGTTATTACACCAAATTGAAAAAAAAAAAAAAGGATACTTCACTCAAAGGGTGAAAGAAAAGAGAAAAGTTGTGGTTAAGTGGCAATGGTTTCAATTTCAATTCCATGTTTCTTGGTTGTTCGAATGGAAGGAAGGAGTGTGAATCGTAATTAGTGGAGGTATAAGGCTTTGTGGTCTATTTGATCACCTAAAAAAAAATGAGTGAAAATCTGAAGCGTGATGTTTCAAAGTCTTTTAGTCAACGAATATATGCTCTTACATTGTGAGTTCCTTGGACTTTGTTGTATTCATATCCTTCATTTCTTACTCACCCTACACCCTTAGCCCCATTACAACCTATAATAAAGACCTAAATTGATCCTAAATGTCATGTGGTTGATTTGCACACTTTCTTCTGCTTTTAAGTGTTTAGCATCCTTCTTGAGATCATATTCATGCATGTTTTTCATCTTGCTAATTTTGAGTTAAGTCCCTTATGGTTTAATTCTATTCTCATATTTACTATTGAGTGTTGCATTGTAACCCTCTTCCGAGTGATTCATTTGTGAGAGGACAACTTTGGTGAGATTTGAAGTTACATTTGTGCTTGGTATGATTTTTGAAGTTGTGTGAAAACTGAAATTGGAGAATGAGTTCCATTTGGCCATCACACTACTACACTTGAGCATGTTGTGTTCTGAACTTTGCCGCCTTGTGACTAATGTCTAAACTGAGTTTTTCTTGTGAAAACTTTTGAGTCGTTTGCATGAGTCGCTCTCTCTTTGGAAAGTGTTCGGAAAGTTTGTTTCGAGTCTTGTTTTAGTTTCTGTTTTGCTCGAGGACTAGCAAAAGATAAGTTTGGGAAGTTTGTTCGGTTCATTTTTACACATGATTTTTCATGTTATTCACCCACTATTTTGAGTTAGTTCTTGACATTTTATAGCTTTTTACTTCCTTTTTGTGTTTTCTTAGATTTTACCTTGGTTGGAATGAAAATGAGCTAAAAGTGCATTATTAGTTATAAATTTTGTTTTTGTTCATTTTCGTAGGTCAACTTCTTGGCCTGGGATCAACATGCTCTGGTGCTCGGATGGGGTCATGATCTTCATGAGACTTGTTCCAATGGATGTTAACTACAACATATCCAAATTTGAGCTCCATTGGACAAATATTGCTTATCCAACCAATCCAGCATGTTACCACAGCTCTGGAAATCCGATTTTGGCCGGCTTTCACCTCCTTTGTGTCATCTTAATTTCTTGTTACCATAACTCTTGGTAACAAGGAATTACCTTTGTAAAAGAGATGTATTCTGAAGCATTTGGCATCTTTGTGAAGTCAAGGCTTCATCATGACAAAGGAGACAAAGGATGATGGGTGAAGATTTTGGCAATAGAATACTAAAAGTAAAAGCTGGAAAGGAGGAGAGATGGAAGAAAAGTTAATTGCAATCTGAAGTGGGAGAGATTTTGAACGTGGGAAAGGAAGTCATTCTAACATTCTACACATTGAGAGCATATTTTGGAGAGCTTGGAGCTAGGAGAAAGCCAAGGTGCAGCCAAGCAAAGTGGAGAAGAAAGCTTCCACCATTGATGACCTTGAAGCTTTCATCATTTTCTCAAAATCTGTAAACTCTTTCTAATTTTATTTTGAGTTTGTATTTGGAATAAGTATGAGCAACTAAACTCCATAGCTAGGGCTTAGGTTGAAGCCCTAAACATGATTACCTTATTGTTTTGATACATGAGTGTATGAATTTCTAGATATTGTTGATGAATTCCAATTCACCAAATTAATCTATCCTTGATGTGTGTTTTTCCTTGGTTGGCCATCTTTGAAAGCATGCTTCTTGAGATTGTTGGGATTATGTGTATCTTCATGTTATCCTAAGCAATAAATGGATGAAGTAAGAATCATCCATGTGAATTGGTTTCTTGAATACCTAATGTAAACACCATGCTATTAGGATTCTTGTGATGTTCATATTCTCTTTGAACTTAATGGGTTCTCCTTGTAATTGAATCGAAGTACGAACCATACCTAGGTTCGGTTATGGGGAGGGCACAAGTATTGTAGCACGAACCGTGTACTTTACGTATATTAGAGAGAATCAATGCGGGTGGATTCTGAAACCCTAGTGTTTGTTACAATTTGATTCCACTCTTTGATAATTCATCTCTGCCACTCTCATATAATTTCAAAGTCCATTTACTTTCATGCATTAGAAATAGGTCACTTCAAACAAATCAACCCCCCCCCCCCCCAATGTGCGCGCGATGTGTTCTTCCATTTTCTGTGCTGAATCCAACCGTATAAAGAACGTGAGTTTTGGACGTACGGTTGGGAAGTTATAGGTCAAAAAACTGGACAGAGGTTCGAAACTGAAAAAAAAGAGAAAACGACTCTGCCCAAAAACAAAATTTCAAGCCTAAAGAATACAGAGAAACTAAATTGATTATAAAAGAAACAAATAAGAACATTAAATGTCGCTAATTTGGAAAAAAAAAAACATTCAATGGTATAATAAGAAATCAACACAATTAATTGAGGAAAGGTAAACTGTGGAACGAGGGGTATTTTGTGAACTGTGTATAATGACTAAAATGGGCATTATATTGAAATTACTTTTCTGTTCAAGTATTTATGTATCATGAATACATTAACCAGCATTGCATTGCTTTCAGCTTTCCAACGAAACCGACCACAGGCTCTGCATTGCTGCCAAGAAATGGTTGATTTCATAACTAATGAACAAATCATCACCACATTATATTGGGGTTTTTGCTAAAATAGCTACTGCTTCATACAATGTCTTTTTGTTGTCCCTATAGTACATTTTTCATGTCCGAACCAAAAAAAAAAGAAGTACATTTTTAATGTAAGGGGGCTATTTTAGAATGGCAAAAAGTCATTTTTGGTCCTTGTAGTTTGCCACTTTTACCACTTTGGTCACTGTCGTTTCAATTTGATCAATTTTGTCCCTATAGTTTCAATTCCGAGCAATTCAAGGACAATCCCCAATTTTTTGCCAAATTACTTTAATATGGAGGGGCATTTCGGTTCCAATATTGCATCCCCTCCACAACTACTCCCTAGCCACCCAAGCAATCCGTAATGTAGTTTTTCTTATGCTTTCAAGTCTCAAGCCCCTACTTTATCTTGGGTTCATGATGAGAGGTTTTAGGCAATGCATGTAATTAGTTTTGGAGTTTGATGAGAGAGAGAGAGATATATATATATATATATATATATATATAGTTAAGGGAAAATGTGGTTGTGGAGGGAGGGGATAAGGTGATTGTCGAGGTGGTTGGGTCGTGGCTATAGGAGAGGGAGTGGGTTGAATTAGGAGGAGAAGGAGGAGGTTGGGTGGGGAGGGGGAGGAGGAGGAGGGATGAGAGAAGGTGGTTGGGTAGGGGCTGCTAGGTTTTTGTGGGGGTGGTTGTGGGGGGCTGTAAGTTGGACCAAAATGGCCCTCCATATTAGAGTAATTTAACAAAAAATTGGGGATTGTCCTTGAATTACTCAGAATTGAAACTACATGGACAAAATTGATCAAATTGAAACTATAAGGACCAAAGTAATAAAAGTGGTACACTATAGGGATCAAAAATGACTTTTTGCCTTTTAGAATAGAAATGGTGAAAAATGGCTATTTTAGCCAATTTCACTATTATAATTATATGCAACAATTTCATTTTATTATGTTACCCAACTTGAAATGAAGCATTCCATTCGCACTCTCTTTCATAAAACCCAAAACCAAAAAAAGAACAAGGCCTTCAGGATCAAACACACACAGCAATTCTCATGTCTCAAACACACACAGCAATTCTAGAATCAAACACACATAGCAATTCTTATGTCTCATCTCCAAAGTAAACATATATATTCCAAATATTTAAGTTACTTGAAAACTAAGTTTTCAAATCTCTATTATAGCCTCTCCATCAGAGCTCTCCCACGCCACCGTGTGAGGGCTCTCCAAAAAAGCTTTTTTTAATTTTGTGCTAAAAGAGTTTTTTTTCTTTATCACTCATCATTAAATATTTATTTTGTTTTATTTTGTTTTTGTTTAAGTACTAGCAAAGGATCTACTAGTGTAGTGGTTTGGAGTATTTACTCTCTCAAATAAGGTTCTGGGTTCGAGTGCTAGCATCCGTATAGTATATGTGAGTTTAGTATACTATTGCCTCTCTCAATAGGAAAGGTCCTAAAAAAAGTTTTTAAAAAAAAAACATATTTTTGTAGCTTATTTTTAGAAAACCTAGATGACACGTGATTCAAATAAATTTAAAAAACTTATGACACGTGATTAAAAAAAATAAAAACTTATGACACCTAATTAAGAAAATAAATCTCTCATGCGCATGTGGAGAGGCTAGTCTAATATAAATAGGAGCGCATGTGGAGAGACTAATCTTATATAAATAGAAGCACACGTGGACAGGCTAGTATACTATAAATAGGAGTGCATGATGTAGGGCACACATCTACCACAATCTTTTCTCACCGTTAAGCTACTCTCAACCAAGAACCCAAGATGGCCAATCCAGGCTTACCGGCTAACATGCCACAAGCTATGAATATGAGAACCTTTGGCGAGTATACGTAACATGCCTCAAGCTATGAAGACTTCCATTAGCAATATGGGAGTTAACAGAGTAATGTGTATTGCCAGAATTACGTTTAGTTTATGCGATGTAACGAGCCCTAAACTACTAATAGGGCTACCCCACGAGCGCAATGTTCTCACTGAAGCCGAGCACAAATTTTTGAATGATGAAAACGAGCACATATTGTTGAATGAAAATTATGAGCCAAATGGTAAAATTAGAGTTAAGTTGCTAGAAGAGCCGAACCGTACGACTGAGTTGAGTTTAGTTAAGTTTGGAATTCTTGCTGGATACGCTTTAACAGATGGATGGGAGAGCGTTGTGCAAAGACAGAATTTCAAGTTCGGTGCTGCTGATGGTCCTGATAGTGCTGATCTATGGTGCTTCAGAGCTTAGGGATTTATTTGGTTTGCTATTCATCGTTAATTAGTTAGAGTATAATATGAGGTTTCTAATGGGATATTACTTATAAGCATAGTATTGACTTACATATGTATACATGTGTGTGTTTATATATATAATTAAGGCATAATACGTATTAGCTTTGCTTTGCTTCTAATAACTATGAATAAACTACACATACATGCGTATACACGTGCGAAGGGTTTTTCATGTGGTTGTTGCAAAACAGATTATGGTTAACATGATAGGACCCGCCCCCGAATTCCTCCGAACCCGAGACGAATCCTGTGGAAATTTTCGACATCACACCGATGCCATGCCCACTTACTAAGAACCGAGACTTTTGCCGAAATTTCGGCAGAGTCTCCCCTAAAATTTGGCTTTCCCCAAAATTTCAACCTGCACAAAATTCACATTTTAATATCCCAACAGGCAGCATGCACAAGTTATCAACATGCAATCACATAATAGGCCTCCGGCCTTCAGATAATTCAAAAAACAGAACCCATAATGTTCTTAAGTCAATTAATACATAAACCATGTAATCAATGACCTCAAACAACTTTACAAATACCACAGAAAATCATTATATCGGATTCAAATCCAACAATCACATCGAAAACGACATCAAAAATCCAATCACATACACAGAATCGATCAAACCTTTTAAACACAATAATATTCCGCGGCTGCACCTGGTGAAACCCCACGCTGCCTACGTACCCTTGGGCAAGGGATAAAGCCACACGTAGTTCTCATCTCAACAGTCACAATTCCGATAAAAAACAATTATTTACAACGGATCCAACTATACATTTTAGATTTATCACAACTCAAATTCCAACAAAACATAATGAACACATTCTCAATCTCTTCCTTTATATCAAATCAACCCTGCAACCATACCTTATCCAAGGCGTATGTACATGGAACACATTATCAATTTCTCCCCTTTATGTCAATTCTTTCCATTCACCCATACCCTATCCAAGGCGTATGTTGCCGAACAACACTTCCCAATCCAGGGCTTAAACATTCATACAAGTACAGACTCACAAATCTCAAACCAGAATCAAAACCACATATACATATATGTAATATAATAACACCCACCTCTCACCATCATCATGTACTGGGGGAAACAATCCAACAGGGGATTGTTGACTAGCTCACAATTATCCGGCCCTCAAAAGTCCATGTGGCTAGGGATGAGTCGTCCAACTAGGGGACTGATACTCTAACCAGCCCGTACGGACGAAGAATCAAGACCCGTACGTCTGAAAACCGTCCTACGCGCGCGAGACTACCCAATCAAGGGTCTACAGCGACACCCCGCTAGGGCATGCCCCGGGTTCCGACATATCCAGACCATATCACAATTTCCATATATCAATGTCCAAGGGGAGGTACATATGATGATGCACATCATGTACTGGGGAAACAATCCAACAGGGTAGTTGACTAGCTCACAATTATCCGGCCCTCAAACGTCCATGTGGCTAGGGATGAGCCGTCCAACTAGGGGACTAAACTCGACCAGCCCATACGGACGAAGAATCAAGACTCGTACGTCTGAAAACCGTCCTACGCGCGCAGACTACCCAATCAAGGGTCTACAGCGACACCCCGTTAAGGTATGCCCCGGGTTCCGATATTTCCAAACCATATCCACAATTTCTCCGGCATCCCACAATTCCAGGATCCGTGACCAAGAAAGCCCACACGCCCGAAACCCGGCACGTGTGTGAATAGTATATCCATTTCCATGTATCCCATGTCCATATCCACTATTTTCAAATATCATCATCCAAGGGGGGAGGTATGTATGATGGTGGAGTTCGAAATCCTTATATAAATATTATAAAGTAATATTCCCTTCCTTAATCCAATTTTTCCCAAGGCATCGTTTTAAGAAGACATCCAAGGGCCTGGGCAAAATAAATCTCCAAAATAAATCTCCGAAGGGCCTGGACAAACTCCGACGGGCCTGGACAAACTCCGACGGGCCTGTGCAAAATAAGTCAATAAATCTCCAGGGGCCTGGACAAACTCCGACGAGCCTGGGCAAAATAAATCAATAAATCTCCGAGAGGCCAGGACAAACTCCGACGGGCCTGGGCAAAATAAATCTCTGAAGGGCCTGGACAAACTCCGACGGGCCTGGGCAAAATAAATCTCAAACATAAAACCCATAATCGGGGAAATACCTAAAATAGTGCTTTCTCAACTATTATATATATAAACTCAAGACACTCCAAAAAGTCGAAACCCATATATATTGCAACTACTTGACAAAAATAAAGAATTCAACTATTAAATATAAACAGAATTTAAATAAACTATTAAATTCAAAAGCATAAGATTTCCATCACAAAACCATAAAAATAAATCTCATAGACCCACATAAATCAAGTGACAGTCAAGACTCGTCTAAAAGGGTCGTTCTAGTACTTTCGAAGAGTAAACGATCTCGGAAGATTTAGGGTCAACCGAGGGTACAACCTTTCAAATTTGGTCAACAGGGCCCGTAGGCCCCACGACCTCCATTTTATGATCCGAAAGTTCCTATGGATTCCACAAAGCCTAGGATACACATCCTACAAGTTTGGTCCAGATTTGGACGGCCGGTGACTCGCTCCGATAGCACGATCGGACGATTACTGATATCCTAGCCCTAGGGTTGGTATTTACGAGATATCGGACTCCGTTTCACGATCCGTCGAATCCTACACAATCCTAAGGATGCCCAGGTTAACATATAACAAATTCAAGACCATCCAACGGTCCAAACCTGCGAACCCGGATAACGCGTAATAGGCGATATCCGTTCGAGACTCATACGGTATCCAATTTGAGATTCGTAAAATCCTACGCGTTCGTGAGGACCAGGGGATCGCACTTGGGACTTAATACCCCTCTGCTACAGTGCCCATGCGCCGCCACACGCGCTGGCGGCGCGTGGGTGTCCAAAGCGATATCGCATCGCCGAAAAATCTCAGAATCTCAGGCCAAGACTCCTACCCTAGGTAATACCCCTAATTTGGAGTCACTTTTGTTCTTGGACATAGCCCAAAAAGTCGACGGAAGTGGCTGAAAACGGAGGTCGAAACTGGCAGATTTTTCAATCGCTTATTTAACTATCACAACGCAGAAATTGCTCAATTCCTATCCAACCATCAGGTAGAGCATGAAAAATAGGTGGAAAGCATACCTTAATCAACCGGTTTGGTGGCCGATGAGGGAGAAATCGCCGGCGAAACTCTGTCAAAAACTGGGTCGAAACCGATCGGATTTTTGCATTTTTCGGCCATCTCCGGTGGTTCCAGCGGAAGAAATTAGTCAGGATAGGAAGAGGGAAGTGAGCTTGACGTTTTGGTACTAATATCATGCGATTTGGTGGTCGGTGGAGGTGGTGGCGAAGCAAAACTCTGTTCGGATGAACAGGGAACAGCTCCAATGGGAGCTGGTTCTGCGCACAGGGAGAGAGAGAGAGAGAGAGAGAGAGAGAGAGAGAGATGAGGGCATTTCTGTCCTTTTAACAAAATTCAAACTTAAACTTATTTACGATTATGCCACTGAGGGTTTTTAGATCGTAACTTTTTCGTTACAACTCCATTCAAGCCCACTACGTGTCTACGGACTCATCTCTGGTACGATCTACGTAAAAATACAACCCGTTGCCCCCAATTCCTTCAGAAAATAAAATGACCAAATTACCCCTACTCCAAGGGCAAAATTGTAAATTCATAAATCTTGAAATTAATTAATTCACTATTCCTTTAATTTGGGTTCGGATGTTACATAACAATTTTAGAATGATTCCAACCCAACCAGAAATGAATAGATTACTTGACTCAAACTTAACTAAAAGTTTAACTAGTATTACGTGAAGATAATGATTTTCTTTCAACTTTTAAAAATGTGTATTACATAATATTTTTATTATTGTGTTAGTATCATGAGTAAGTTAATATTTATTTTACAAGTAATATAAAAGGGATATGTTTGCTTTACAAAATAATAGTAATAATAATAAATTACCAAAAAGACATATGTGCCCATTACATCAACTCTATCTTTTATCGTCATTGAAAAAAAAAATTACCATATCTTTTATCACAAATAAAATGAATTAAACGATGGGTGTTTCTATTTCGAACCAACACTTACTCTCCCCACCACCCAACAAGTTTTAAAATCCCTATTTTACCCCTAAAATAAAAAGTCTCAAGCTCAACCCGTTAGATTGGTGCACGTGTTGAAAGAACATAACTACTGATGTCACCTGCCAATAAATGGTTCTCATCTCCGACGGACCCAATTGCCTCCGCACCCGATATCTCATTCGAGTTCCCGACCCTCCTCCGAGTCAAAGACGGCTGCGTCGAAAGATTTGAAGGCACCGAAACCGTCCCGCCCTCCACCGACCCCTCCACCGGGGTCAGATCCAAAGACATCGTCCTCTCGCCCGAATCCGGATTCTCCGCCGGGGTGTTCCTCCCCAAACTCCTCGACCCGCGATATTTGGTGCACCTTTTACAGTCTTTAAATAAGTTTGAACCACCGACACATAAAAGAATTATGATAGACAAAAGGTTTACTTTAAAAGGATTATCCTTACGCAGCTGAAGCACGCACACGCACTGAACTATGGAAGATACGCACTGGTAGATTCCACCAAATAACCCTAAAAGGTCAGGCCAAGTACCAAAAAGACGGTCTGTTTCAGGACAAAAAAACCACCAGAGACACATTCGGCACCTCCCAAATTCGAATTTTCTTTTTGTACACTTGTAAATGACTTCAGAGATGCAAATGACCACAGCCAGAATAGCGCAAACCACACCAATTATTGCAAATTCGGGCTTTTCTGGGGAGGAATAATGATCACAAATCCCTGAAATAATCTCTAGGATGAGGGCAATGATTAAAAAGATCCACTTTGAGAAGCCCTGCAGAAGTAATTAGTAATATGATTAATTAAAGTTACAAGAGATCGAAGAAATAAATATTTGCAAATGAAAGCTTAACTATTGTTAAGAGTTTGACCACTACATTGGTGATGTTACATATTCAACAAAGCTTAAAAAAGGCATCCATCAAAAAGATTAACCTCAACTAAATTTTATGAATGTTGACCACCGTATTGGTCTTGTACATTAATCAACAAATTTATCAAGGACTTCAAATTTATCGACAGTAGAATATTTTTACTTCAAATAAAAAACGTTGAAGATTGTTTTACCTTTGGGTCGCTGGTATCATTGTCTGCCGGTTCTGGTGGTTCTGGTGGTTCTGGTGGCTGGTATGAAAAGGCAATTGCATAAACAAATTAATATAATATAAAATAAAAAGGTTTTGCTGAAGGTTTTCTTCTAGTCCAATACTATTGAGGGATTCTTGAAATAATTTTATTTGAGGGACATCTTGTGAGGTCTATTTTTAATTCTACTTCAATGGTCCAAACGGTCTATATTTTAAGTCTTCACTCAAAGATCATTCTTGAAAATAATTAGATAAATTGAAAACTATTAAGACTATATAGTTGCGGCCAACAAAATTCACAGATATAGTACTTCGAGAAAAAAAGAAAATAACTATTTTGGATCAATAAATAACAACCATTCAAACAATGGTTAAATGATTTCAAATTTGAATTTTTTTTTCCCGGTCAGAGACCGTTTTGATCATTAGAATACAATGTGAAGCCTCTACAAGAGTGTCCCTCAAATAAGCTTAATAATAGAGGAACCCTCAAATAAGCTCTTTAGAATAAAACTTATGCTGCATTGTATATCAATGTTTTCTTAAACATTGTGTTCATTTATGTTGTTGGTCATAGCTTACAACTAAATGACTAACGATTTCAATTTATCTCATTTTTTATAAGAAAGAATTTTGAATAAAGACTTGGTGCACCCTACAGATGTCCCCAACAATAAAAGTAGACTATCTACCTATATGTGTAAGTGTAACTAATATATACTCACTGTAACATCGCCAAGTTGGTCGTTTTTTTGAGTATCGGGGCTGGTCTCATCTCCTCCAGGAGAGCCTTTATTGGTTTCGGTTAATTCTACTCCCTATTGTATGAAAAGCAATTGCATTAATAAATTCATATAAAAATAGGTAAAAGAATATGGTTGTCAAATTGAATAAGACATTCATGTGTGTGTATTAATAAATTACTTACATCGACGTCGTCAGCTTCAGACTCGTCAGCTTTAGTTATTTCAAGGCTTCCAACTTCGTTTAGTCCCTATTTTATAGAAAAACAATTGTGAGAAAACTTAATATATACAACTCACTGTCACATTGTCAATACTAGAGAATTAATATATACAACTCACATCTTCTTCATCTTCAACTAACTTTTCAGGGCTTTCGGCTTCAAGTAACTTTTCAGGGATTTCAGCTTCAATTAATCTCTATTGTGTGAAAAAGAAATTGCATTAACAAACTAACATATAAAAGAGTAAAAAAGGTTTCTCCAGTCAAATATTGAAAAGACAATACATGTTGTGCGTACCGTGCTTTGCAAGTCATGCTCCTTTTTAGTTATTTTGAGGATTTCATGAACATTTGAGGCAGGAGCTCTTTCGTACCTTTCTAATATAGAGTGCCATTCATCTGTACTTTTCCCATATAAAAATGAACCCATAATTTGTAGGATTAATGGATTCCCTTGAGCATACCCTACCAAACTACTTGCGAGTACTTGATAATCATCCGGAAGTCTACTTGTTCGGAAGGCATTAGAACTGAAGAGTTCCAAAGCTTCATCAGATTCTAACTCCGTCACTTTGTATGTGAACTCAACTCCATGAGCATGAAGCAAATGCTGATCCCTTGTTGTTATGATAATTCTACTGCCGGCACCAAACCAATCAGAGCTTCCAGCTAAGTATCTTAACGGATCCAATTGATCCACATCATCAATAATTAGGAGAACCCTTTTGTGGCGCAACCTACTCTTAATGATATTGACTGCTGAATCAACATTTGTGAGACTCGATATTTTCAGCCCGAGAATGTTATGAAGAAGAGTCTTTTGTAGTCGGACTAAGCCTCCTGGTGCCTCTAAATTTTTTCTAACATTTCCCAAAAAGCAGGAACCTTCGAACTTATGGGCAACTGAATTATAAACAGCTTTAGCAAGTGTTGTCTTACCCATTCCACCAATCCCCCATATACCTACCATGCGAACATCAGCTGCTCCTACACCTAAAAGATCATTCATTTCTTGTACGCGAGAGTCTATTCCAACTAGATAGTTCGTATCATGTGTCAAATAGAGACGGTTTAAAAAAATTCGTGAAATCTCTTCAGTGATTTTATGAATAAATTCGGATTCGTACCTGCCAGTTTAAAAACATGTTAATCAATACATGAACTGGAATTTTGCTATATAAATGTTTAAATAAGGCAAAGAACATATAATCCCACACAAAATATGGAGGATTTGCTCGATTAAAAAGATGACCTACCTATATCTAGAAGGTTACGTTTTTTCTCTAAAAAGAAGTTCTTATTAGTTTGTCCATATGGCATTCGTTGATTTTTGCCAACTTTTGAAAGACTGGGACCCCAACAAAAAAAAAGAAAGAAAGGAAGATAGGGACCGAACTGTTAGGGCTTGTTCGGAAATGTTTTTAGAGCCCGTTTTCTGTTTATGTTTCCTGTTTTTCGGCAAATACACATTCGGTAGCTCATTTTCGTTTTCCCTTACAAAATGTTTTCTAAAAAGAAATCCAACTTTGTGAACAAAAATTGAAAACGATAAAATGTTGTTTTCAATTTCAACGTTTTCATTTTTTGAAGAGAAATTCTTGAATAATTTTTTTTTCCTTCTAATAATTACCTTTTTTCAATACAAATTTTATATTTATTTTATATTGTTTAAGAGAAATTCTAAAGTTTTAATTATTTTTTACTTACATGAAAGCCTCATAACCATAAAAGTGGGACATACATTTTTTCACGCAGGTCTGCATAAAATAAAATAAAAAAATTCACGTAGGCATTTAACAGTTTAATTAACAGTCCGATTATTGGAGGGGATGATTTACAGAGTTTATAACAGTCCTGATCAGGAGAGAAGTATTTTCATTTAAATTTATCAATAGACTATGTTAAAAACAACATAAAAAAGTAGAAAATCCTCAAATATATATATAGCCAATAAGTGGTTAGAAAAATACCTGTATGTGTTTAAATCCCACCCAGACAAATTTGCTGCTTCCGTAAGAGCCAACCTCCATCGCATCACCTTCTCCAAATCATCCTTGAATCTGTCTTCATGTTCATCAAATGCTTCATGAAAAGGGCCCCTTTGGTTTCTTACATCTGAGGGCTCCACGTCGTAAAAAATCGGTATAACAATTTGCTGCTTCGAATTCTTACATTCAATGATCTTAGCAAGCTCGTCCAAGCACCAAGTTGAGGAGGCATAATTTTTAGAGAATACGACGACAGAAATCCTTGACTTTTCAATTGCTTCAGAAATCTCTCTTGGTAGATCTCGTCCATATCGGAGTTGATCATCATCCCGGAAGGTGTTAATTCCCCTGTTGTGCAAGCTGCTGTACAAATGGTCTACAAAGCTGAAGCGTGTATCCGCACCTCTAAAACTAAGAAAGACATCATGTTCCCAATGATGGGAGGAAGGAGAAGAGGAAGAGGCTGCTGGTTCAGTGGGGATATTGTAAGCCATATTGTTTGATGATTGGATGCGCCTCTTGCTTAACCCTCTCGACTGATAAAATCGAAGCAAATGTGAAGAACTCTCTCTATATAAAGGCAAGGGTATTAATCAACTTTCTCATGGAGGCCTAATTTTCAACACGGTACGCGGTATAATTATTTTCAACACGGTAGCGCGTACTGTCAGTGTGTGAAATAATTCACATCTAGTAGGGCCCGTACCATGTTGACTTCACCTTCCCCCTCAAGCAAATCCAATCAATTAAGGCATAATCCTTGCTTGTCATACCTAACATCCCACCAAACAAGCTTATCTTACCTTGATAAAGATTTAGATGTTTGGCCTTCCATAAATTTGAAGTTAAGCATATCTTACTTTGATAATTATGGAAATATTTTTTCAGAGACTCTTTCCCATCTTGATGCATACACCCATAGGCTTTTCTCAAAGAACCATCCCTCATATTTATTTCAAAAGACCATGTTGACTCACAATTAATTAGTCTCTGTCTATGCATTATTAATTATGTCCAAGGTTCTCATCCATATGTGATGTACCTTCACTTCTTTATTTAATCTTGACATGGCCAAACGAATGAGAATTGGGATAATCAACATGCCATATATAGCAAACATATTGTACTAAACTGTAGTGAAAATGTCAGACATTGACTTGTCCAAGTTAGCTAGATCAGATAAGTTCTCATTCT
The DNA here is from genome assembly GCA_018703695.1 of Prunus fruticosa. NCBI lineage: Eukaryota > Viridiplantae > Streptophyta > Magnoliopsida > Rosales > Rosaceae > Prunus > Prunus fruticosa. The sequence continues at coordinate 32,099,298 of CM031924.1, forward strand.
GCACCCAAATTCAAATTTCCCCGCCTTAGTTTGGATTATATTAAAATAGAATATCGTTTGTATATAAAAAAAATAAAAACTTTGGAGAAAACGTATTAAAATATACCACCAACTCATCCATAAATATTTGAGAGTACTAAAAAAGTAGTACTAGAATGGTTGACCTCCTCAGAAGATACGTGGTGCATTGAGCTGGAGTTGATGGGCTGTGGCCAGCTATCGAAATTGGATTGGTTTAGGATACTGATATGGATGCTGACAATAGAATCACTGTGACAGGAAGTTTTTCTATTTTGTCACATTCACTCTTACGTTCATTTCTTATTTTCTTTTTCTTTCAATAATTGTAAAATTTTGTGTGGCAAGATACTATACATGCTTCACCAATTTCATAATTGTTCATTTTCCACCCCCCACAAGAATTTATTATGAGAGGCTGGAATATCAAAATTCAAAATGTGGTCTAATTCAAGATCCCAACTTGTATGAGCCATCATTTATAAATAAATAAATAAATATATATATATAATAAAAATTATATATTAAGCAATTATACTTCAATTCTTGTACAAATCTGCTGTCATTTGGTGATTCACTATATAACAGAGCTACAGGAAGATAATGAAAAGTATAAGACAAGGATGGATAAGGTTTTAAAGTATAAGCCAAAGGGATTATTATGATATCACCCATGGATTCTAATTACAAGTAAAGCTCATCATTTCATGGACTCTAATTTCTAAGCCAGTCATTGGAATTTGGGAGGAAGAAATAATAATAAATGGAACAAAGTTGACTGGCTGATTCCAACAACAAAACAAGTTTAAAAGATTAAAAAGAAAACACACCAGGTAGGTTTTTTAGGAAACAGACGTGGGAGAATGGAGGGATACGGAAGGGTTTTTTAGTTTAAAAATTTTCCTGGGCCAAAACGACGTCGTTTTGCCCCGGGTGTTTTTAAAAAAACAAAAGTGCGTTGCGCTGCTTCTTCTTCCTCCTGCGCGCAGCTTCCTCCCTCTTCCTCTCAGGCAAAACATCAAGCACTTGGAGGGCAATCCAAGGGGTCACACAGCCAGCTCAAGTGGACCTCCAAGCCTATTTCCATGGCTTCCATGGGGTCGTTTGACCCCAATGACCCCACTGTGGGTCCGTGTTTGAGACGAAAGAAGATAACTATTGCTTTCAGCAGTTCAACAACCCCAAATACCGACATAAGCCTCTGCTTTAGCTGCCAAGAAATGGTTGGTTAATTTCATAAAATATCGGGAGACTTTGGAAAAGGCCAAAGGAGAGAGAAATTTTTTAAAAGAAGCCAAAATGGATAAAATTGCCCTTACGTATTTTTGAATTTCCTAAGGAATCCTTTACATTTGCATGTCTTTGATTTGAAAGTTGAGAGGTTTTTCATTCTTTTTGGAAAAAGTTTTGGCTTTTTCCAAAAGTGAAAATTTTTGTGTGGTTAAAACCTAAATTTACTTAAAATATCAAAAGTATTTAATACGCAATAATTCTCTTTCATAAAACCCAAAACCAAAATCACAAGTCTTTCAGTTTTACACAACAATTCTCATTTCTCATCTCCGATGGATCCAAAATCCTCCTCAACCGAAATATTAGTCGAGTTCCCGACGATCTTCAGAATCTACAAAGATGGCCGCGTGGAAAGACTTAAAGGCACCGAAACGCCCCGCCCTCCACCGACCCAGAAACCGGGGTCCGATCCAAAGACATCGTCCTGTCTGCCCGAATCCAGACTCTCCGTACGCATCTTCCTACCCAAACTCACAGACCCGACCCGGAAGCTCCCCCTCCTTGTTTTTTTCCACGACGGCGCTTTCGTCATCGAGTCCCCCTACTCTCCTCTCTACCACAACCACGCCGCTTTGCTAACATCCGAAGCAAACGTCGTTGTCTTGTCTGTGAACTATAGGCGTGCCCCCGAGCACCCACTCCCTATTGCGTATGAAGACTCATGGGAAGCACTCCAATGGGCCGCGGCCCATTCAAATCGTAATGGGCCACCCTTACGCACCACGTGGTGCATCGGGCAGGAGTCCATGGCCTGAGCGGGGCAAAGATAGTTGGCATGATTTTATAAATTTATTGTTCTTAGTGTACTTAAACCTCTGTGCTACATTCTTTTATTAAGTTTTTAGGAATTTAATCTTTTGGGTCATTATATAATGGGGGTTTTTTGTGTTTCTAGGAGGTGGAGATATTTGTGATTCTAGCTGGTGGTGTGGAAAAGCTCATATTCAAGTAATTTTTAAACTCTAAATCTCTAATTGATGATAATGCCTAATATTTTTATTGGATAATGATTTATTGGATTGGATGAATATTGATGATTTTGTGTGTGCATGATTTATTGGATTGGATGACTATAGATGATTATTTGATTTGTTGGAATTTAGGGTTTATGATTAATTTTGTGATGGACTTTTTGTCATCCCTCTATTTGTTTATTTGTCTTAATAAAATTTGTTTCTTTTAAAAAATTGATTGAGTGTTGGGTTTGATTAATTCATGTGTAGAATTATAGAACAATAAGAGAAAAGTAATAGAAAATTATCTTTTAGTGTGTTATTTTCATCTTTAAAAAAAATCCGAACTTTTACACTAAGACCCCTTGGAGTAACAATCCTGGATCCGCCACTGACTAGAACCGTATGGCTGTGATGGTGGATTGGGGTTGCTGCGTATGGCTGTGACGGTGGGGGTTTGGATCGGTTGCAAGTGCTTGGGTGATCAGTGGTTATGGATGGTGCTTGGGTGGTTGGTGGTTGGCTAGCGCTTGGGTGGTTGCAGGCGCTTTGGTTTTTGCAAGCGATTGGGGTCGGGACTGTCTAGTCCGCCCTTTCCAAGCGGGATTAACTAAGAACACCTAAGGAGGTGTTTTTGGTGGGGCCAGTATTAACAGTCCCACTTAAATCTAGAACCAAGTGAAAACAAACATGGGATAAAAATTAGTCCAGTCCAATCCAAGTTAGGGAGGCGTACCAAACGAGCCCTTAACAAGCTCATGCAAGCACCAAGCTGAGGAGGCATAGTTTTCAGAAAATATGATGATAGAAATCCTTGACCCTTCAATTGCTTGAAAAAGAATCTGTGATATATTTTGTCCTTTTTCGAGTTGATCATCATCCATGAAGGTGTTAATTCCCCTGCGTAGCAAACTGCTTTGCAGATGGTCTGTAAAGTTGAAGCGTGTATCCTCACCTCTAAAACTAAGAAAGACATCATATTTCCAAGAATTGGTGGAAAGGAAAAGACGAAGAGGCTACTAGTTCAGTGGTGATATTGGAATCCATATTGTTCGATAATTGCATGAGCTGAAATAGTTGGGAATGGTGTGTATATATATATATATATAAACACACCAGGCCTCTTGTTCAACGCGCATGAATGTGAAATCAACGGGTACAGCCTGGGAAGAGTTTGTCCTAGATGCAATTGTAATTCATTTTTCGGTCTTTGGCCCCATAGCATCAAAAAATAATACTCAAACAACCATTTTCCAATTTGATTTGGTAATAGGTCTCCTATTCTTAGTTGACTCTTAGTTATATGAGACTGTAGAAAAGTAGATGGGGGGTGGGTTTGTGGAGTTGTTTTAGATCAAAGAGGAGGACCATTGTTTTCATTTCTTCAATCCCAATAGCGACAATTCTGGTTATTATTTGATGCAAAAACTAGTTGATTTCTACTATTAGTAATAATTTTATTCTTATCGCTTCATCTATATATGTTTAAGATTGTAGAAATATTAAAACCAAAAAGTGGTATTTCTATTTCATAATATTCTCAAAATTCTGAATTTTGAAATGTTATTGGAATTTCAAACTTAAACTAGAGTTTATAATAAGACCTCATGAAGAAAGAGACATAAGGGAGTTGTTGCATGAAGGAAAAAAAAAATAGCACTTGAGCAATAGTATAAAGGAATTGTTGGATGAAGAAAGAGACATAAGGGAGTTATTTCTAATAATTTTCCACCTTCGATGTCGGAAAGGTTGGCTAGTCGTCTTTGATTTATTTACAAAGTCTACTCTACATTACATAAAGAAAGACCCAGAACAAGTGGGGAGAGGATCCAATGTTTGTAGCCTTCCATTCGTTCCATCCTTGCAATCCCACCCCACCCCAGACATACCTGGCTTCATATTTCTTATATTCAATGAACATTTTGACATCATTCTTTCTAACCACAACCAACAAAAAAAGGCAAAAATGCAATGCATGCATTCTTTTAACCATTATGTCATACTGCTGACCCCAACCAAAAAAAAAACTATTATTCCCATCCATAAATCAAATTTAGTTTCAAAATGAAAAACCCAACTAAGAAAAAAGCCAAATTTTGTATCATCTCTTCTCTTTCTCTCTCTAAGGGGCACAAGCCACAGCGTCTCACCATTGAACTGGTTTCTAATTTCAAACATAATAATTTGAAATCATTAGTGAAATATGAATTTTTCAATGGTGGGCTAGTTAAAGTTTATAATTTTTTTTTGTACTTATCGTTTCTATAGTCTTTCTAGAAATAAAAGTAAATTTAGTTCAAGGACTTTATTCGCTAATTTCTAATAAGCATTATCATAAAACAAATACATATTAAATACAACCGAAGAACACATATCATCGAAATGAAAATATGGTCAACAAATTTGAAAGTGCACATCATTTAATGTGTATTTTTATTGCTTGTCAGCAACTAACACTACTACAAATTACAGCGCGACAGATATATGTTGTCACGCAAAATCAGTCGCGCAATGATCGTGGAGAAAGATTTTGCGCGACAGATATTTTGTTTATCGTCGCGCCGTTGACTTCGTTGCACAAACAGTTCAGGGACGACAAATTTTGCCGTTGCGCAAATCCTTTGCGCGACGAAAAGGCTATCGTCGCAAGAACTTAATGCGACGATTTAACTTCGTTGCACCAACAGTTCAGGGACGGCATATTTCCGTCGCGCAAATATTTTGCGCGACGAAAATGTTAATGTATGCATTTTGAGTATTTCTTTTGGCTTCCCTGGACAATTTTGTAATAGGAGTTTTATTGTTTTTATCAAGCTCAAGTTTAGATTAAGAATAGCTTTTTTAGGTGTTCTTGTCTAACATTTATCCTATGGATGTTCAAGCAAATTGACAAAGGTAAATTGTGCATTGCATCACATTGCATTAAATTGATTTCATAAAATGATGACTAGTCATCTGTTTCTCGTATGACTAGTCATCTTTGCTCTGGAGGATTTCCAGCTAGATAACCAATCTTTTTGTCCTATTCTCTATTCCCTCTCTGCTGCCATGTGTCAATTCTAACCTAGGGAATTTTTGTGTGTAAAGGCCAAATAATTCCTCTTTTGGCAGCCGTCTCTTATGTGTGGAAGTTTTGGAAAGTTGTTGTTGCTCTTTCTCTTCTTCCTCATGAGAGAACCATTTCATTTTCATCTATGAGTTTTTCCAAATTAATTTTGAAAAACTGCATTTGAAATTCGAATATGCATCTAGCTCATTAAAACACTATATCATTTATATCTAGGTTCGGATTCAAGACTGATTTCTTCAAGAGTATGGTTTCTTGAAGAAATTGGTCATTATCCTTTGAATCCAAATTTGGTTTCTGTCTGAGTTGGAGCTTGCAAGCTAGTGCCATGGGATGAACGAGCTGGAGAATGAGCAGCCATTACCATGAAGAACTGAGCTTCAAGCTTTGCTAAGTTGGAGAAGAAGATTGCACAAAGGAGGTATAGCTCATCTTTCTAAATAGATCTAGGTTTTTCTTGAGCTTGCTTGTGTTCCTTTGTAAAAATCTTTTTCTACTTAGTGGATTGCATGGTCGGTTGATGACCCCAAGTTTTTCCCAATGGTGGGTTTTCTGGGTGAACAAATTCTGATTTGTATATCTGAAATTTTTCTGGGTTTGTGTTCTTGGTGGTTGACTAGTCATCTTATGAATTCTGGGTTTATGTTCTTGTAGTTGACTAGTCATCATTATCTGCTGTTTGATGTTTATTTGATTATGTTGATTTCACACACTTTCACCATAGTTGTTGCTAGCACAGGGGATGCCTAGATTGACGGGTCCTTCTGAGTGCCTAGGTTGTCACTAGTAATCTTCTAGGGTTGCAGGTACATTATGGCATGCTCTGTGTGTATTGTTGATTGTGTTCGTTTATGAACGGCAGTTGACTAGTCATAAGTATATTTGGTCAAGTTTTGTTTAAGTGTCGTAGAAAAGTTACCCCTCGTCACCTAAGTACCAATTTCAATTGGTATCAGAGCGTCAGCTCTTAACACAAATAGAGAGATCCTATGATTTGTTTTTCGTACATCAACGTGCATAATTTAACAATATAATTTCACAAAACAATTTAAACACAATGTAATTAATTATATATTTTTAAATTATAAAACGACGAAAATACCTTCTCAATCGTTCTCCACCAATTGCTAATTACATATAATATCCATGTAGACAACGAAATTAATAGTGTTAGTACAAATTTACATTAACACTTTTACACTAACGACAAAAAATACATACCCAACGAATATAGCAGTGGTAGATGTAATCAAACTCATAAAGGAAATGAAATTGACGAGTTTGGTTGGCCGAAACGTTCGACAGAGAGGGAGAGAGAGGGAGAGGCAAGCTGCAATTTTTTTTGCAGTGTGCCTCTGCCATGGCTGAACCAGAAAATATATAACACGACGTTATTTTGCGCGACGAATATGCATGTTGTCGCGCAAAATCACAAACTTTGCACGACAAATAAAATATCTCGTCGCAAAAACCTCTTTCTCGTTGCGCAAAACTCATTTTTTCGGCACGCAATACTGTGCCAACACCCTTTTTTGCGCGACGGTTGATATTTTTCTTTCGTCGCGCAAATTTCGTCGCGTCGCGCATGATCGATTTTGTAGCGCGTTTTTCCACGTGACGAAGGTTTTGTCGTGGCAATACGGTACTTGCGACATCATTATTTTATTGATTGCGCAAGTATTTCGCGCTTTTAGTTCGCGCGATGATTATCATATTTCGTCGCTCAAGAGGACTTCTTGTGACCATATTTGTTGTAGCGCAAGATTTACCGCCAAATAAGCTAGCCGCGCGTTTTCTTCTTAACTTTACCACGACGATTGTTTTACTTGTCGCGCGAAGTTATGTTTTGCGACGAATTATTTTCGTTGCGATGTATTGCGCTACGCTTAGGTGTTTCCGTCGCGCAAGTGTCTCTTGTGCGACGAACTTGTATTCGTGGCGCAAAAGATCATTGGCAAACAGTAAAATGTAGTAGTGTAAATTCATGAAGAATTGGACTTTTTTTTGCTTGAATAAGTTAATATATACTTGGTTAATATTTAAAACAAGTTAAATATATATATAGGTTCGTTGTCGTAGCAGGCAAAACCTTTTTGTTAAACAAAATGTGACTGATGATGCAGTATGACTAAATTTCAACAGCAAGCAAAACCTTTTTGTTCAGTTAATGATTCTTATTATACCCATCGGAAAGTGAGGGACCAGAATATAATTTGGTAGGCTCTCATATCATGTTAAACAATCATTAGCCCTAAAAATTACTAATGATCTTAAATAAAATATGAACAACAATGTCCGTCAAAATTCACAAAATTATTAGGAAATAAGTTAACAATGTATATCAACCTTATTATTTTTATTAGACGTCACATCATTCTATTTCAGATAAATCTGTTTAACAGATATTTGGGGCCCGTTTGATAATTATTCCAATTTTAGTTTTTAGTTTTCATTTTTTGTGATAGAGTATATAGGAAAAAGAGAGAGAATGAAATGAGAATGAGAGTGAAAATGGGATTGAGAGGAAAGATGAGAGGAAAGATGAGAGAGAATGATGGGAGGGTGGAGTAACAAAAGTGAAAACCAAAAATGAAAAACCTGAAATTTATTTGAAATTGTTTTCACTTTTGTTACTCATCCCTCCTATTCTCCCCTCTCAATTGCCTCTGCAAATTCCTTGGAGTCCTTCATGCTGCGGGACAAAAGGATAACGAGTAAAAATACTGAACTAGGTAAAATATTCTTATTACGTATAATTAAAGTAGCATCACGTAGGATTTAGGTTATGCGTATGCCCTGACGGTGACGTTAGTGGTGAGAGTAGCCAATCTTCCCTTACATTTTTTTCTCATTAAAAAAAACATAGCATCACGTTAGCTGTCTATTGCCCAAAAAAAGAAAATGGAACACCTATGAGGATAATAATACCTCACATGCGAACATTTAACAACGCAAACTTTTACCTGAGTGACTATCAAAGTCACAAAAGCCTCCATATGCCCCACCATTAACTCTAACATGATCCCCCAACCATGTATTTCTAATGTATTTGGAGATAACATACGCACTCCCATTAAGCTCATAACCAGTGTCGTAACTGTTAGCAGCTTTTCCAACATAATTAACCTGCAGAAGGTAAGAGCTTAGAATTATTCCTCCACAAATTATGCAAAAAGGAACCAGGCCAAAAAAGAATATTATTCTAACCTGAGTAGGTCTTTATTTTTTTGTGGATCACACCTGAGTAGGTCTTGCTACTTGCTCTCTCCTGGTGAGGCAAACACTTCGTGAAGAGTCGGTCTCTTCATGACTGTTCGTTATGAGCCCAAATGTTCCCCAAGGCCCAAGAAGCCTTTTATCTTCCAACTCTCTTTTACCTTCTGAATGGCCCACTCCCTTTTAGGCCCATAAGGTAAAATTTCAAGCCTAAAGAATACAGAGAAACTAAATTGATTATAAAAGAAACAAATAAGAACATTAAATGTCGCCAATTTGGAATAAATAAATAAATTCAATGGTATAATAAGAAATCAACACAATTAATTGAGGAAAGGTAAACTGTAACGAGGGGGTATTTTGTGATCTATGTATAATGACTAAAATGGGCATTATATTGAAATGATTTTTCTGTTCAAGTATTTATGTATCATGAATACATTGATCAAATTAAAACTATAAGGACCAAAGTAATAAAAGTGGTACACTATAGGGATCAAAAAATAACTTTTTGCCTTTTAGAATAGAAATGGTGAAAAATGGCTATTTTAGCCAATTTCACTATTATATTTATATGCAACAATTTCATTTTATTATGTTACCCAACTTGAAACAAAGCATTCAATTCGCACTCTCTTTCATAAAACCCAAAACCAAAAAAAGAACAAGGCCTTCAGGATCAAACACACACAGCAATTCTCAGTATCAAACACACATAGCAATTCTCATGTCTCATCTCCAAAGTAAGCATATATATTCCAAATATTTAAGTTACTTGAAAACTAAGTTTTCAAATCTCTATTATAGCCTCTCCACGAGCTCTCCCACGCCGCCATGTGAGGGCTCTCCAAAAAAGATTTGTTTAATTTTGTGCTAAAAGAGTTTTTTTCTTAATCACTCATCATTAAATATTTATTTTGTTTTATTTTGTTTTTGTTTAAGTACTAGCAAAGGATCTACTAGTGTAGTGGTTTGGAGTATTTACTCCCTCAAACAAGGTTCTGGGTTCGAGTGCTAGCATCCGTATAGTGTATGTGAGTTTAGTATACTATTGCATCTCTCAATAGGAAATGTCCTAAAAAAAAAAAATTAAAAAAACATATTTTTGTAGCTTATTTTTAGAAAACCTTGATGACACAAGATTCAAATAAATTTAAAAAACTTATGACACGTGATTAAAAAAAAAACACTTATGACACCTAATTAAGAAAATAAATCTCTCATGCGCATGTGGAGAGGCTAGTCTAATATAAATAGGAGCGCATGTGGAGAGACTAATCTTATATAAATATAAGCGCACGTGTACAGGTTAGTCTAATATAAATAGGAGTGCATGATGTAGGGCAAACATCTACCACAATCTTTTCTCAGGAAAGCTACTCTCAACCAAGAACCCAAGATGGCCAATCCAGGCTTGCCGCCTAACATGCCACAAGCTATGAATATGAGAACCTTGGCGAGTATACGTAACATGCCTCAAGCTATGAAGACTTCCATTAGCAATATGGGAGTTAACAGAGTAATGTGTATTGCCATAATTACGTTTAGTTTATGCGATGTAACGAGCCCTAAGCTACTAATAGGGCTACCCCACGAGCGCAATGTTCTCATTGAAGCCGAGCACAAATTTTTGAATGATGAAAACGAGCACATATTGTTGAATGAAAATTATGAGCCAAATAGTAAAATTAGAGTTAAGTTGCTAGAAGAGCCGAACCGTACGAACTGAGTTGAGTTTAGTTAAGTTTGGAATTCTTGCTGGATATGCTTTAATAGATGGATGGGAGAGCGTTGTGCAAAGACAGAATTTCAAGTTCGGTGCTGCCTGATGGTCCTGATAGTGCTGATCTATGGTGCTTCAGAGCTTAGGGATTTATTTGGTTTGCTATTCATCGTTAATTAGTTAGAGTATAATATGAGGTTTCTAATGGGATATTACTTATAAGCATAGTATTGACTTACATATGTATACATGTGTGTGTTTATATATATAATTAAGGCATAATACGTATTAGCTTTGCTTTGCTTTGCTTCTAATAACTATGAATAAACTACACATACATGCGTATACACGTGCGAAGGGTTTTTCATGTGGTTGTTGCAAAACAGATTAGGGTTAACAATTTTAGAATGATTCCAACCCAACCAGAAATGAATGGATTACTTGACTCAAACTTAACTGAAAGTTTAACTACTATTACGCGAAGATAATGATTTTCTTTCAATTTTTAAATGTGTATTACATAATATTTTTATTATTGTGTTAGTATCATGAGTAAGTTAATATTTATTTTACAAGTAATATAATGTTTGATTTTAAAAATAATAATAATCATCATTAATTACCCAAAAGACATATGTGCCCATTACATCAACTCTATTTTTGTATCATCATTAAAAAAAAAACCATATCTTTTATTACAAATAAAATGAATTAAACGATGGGTGTTTCTATTGGACCCAACACTTTTCCTCTCCCACCACCCAACGAGTTTTAAAATCCCTATTTTACCCCTAAAATAAAAATTCTCAAGCTCAACCCCTTTAGATTGGTGGACGTGTTTGAGACGACAGAAGATAATCATTGCTTTCAGCAGTTCAACAAGCCCAAATACCGACATAAGTATAACATCCCGACCCAAATTTTAAAGACTATTCACTAATTAATTTAATTAAATATGGAATTTTCAATTTTGCACTTGAAGTGGGGGCAAAAAGGTCAATTATGTTACGGGAAGGATTTTGGGGTGTCAAGTGGTATTTTTAGATAGGTGGTCACTGAGCCGAGTTCGTAGACACGGAGTAGGCCCGATTCGGATTTGAAACGAAGAAGTTACGATCGAAAAACCATTGAGGACCTAATTGAAAATTTTCAGAAATTATTTTGATTAAAAATCAGATTTCATTTTCATTTTCTATTTTCCTCTCTCTCTCTCCTCCCTCGCGCGTTCTCTTCTCTCTCTCTCCCCGACTCCATCACTCTCCCTCTCTCTCTTCGAATCTCCGGCCACCGCTCACGGCAAGCCACGAGATCGGTGGCAAAATGACCGGGCTGACCTCGCCGACGTAACCCAGCCAACCTCCACCTCCGACAGCTCAGGATTTCGCCCAAAAAGCCTCTGAAATCGTCCGGTTTTTGACAGATTTTGCAACGGCTCGTTCTCCCTCGTTTCTCAACCAAATTCGACGAGTGAGGTATGGTTTCTCTACTGTTTTTCGTGCTCTAGCTGCTTGTTGGATAGGTTTCCCAAAATTTTGAGAGGTTACCGATCAATTTTCGAAGTTAGGTTTCAGCCGATTTCATTTTGAATTTCCGGCCACTTCCGGCCACTTTTTGGCCTTTACCCAAGAACAAAAGTGACTCCAAATTAGGTGTTTTACTTAGGTTAGGAGTTTGGAGTCAAGATTCTAAATTTTTTCGGTTACCAGAACAGTGACCAAGCCACCACGCGCTGCCGCGCGTGGGGCGGCGCGTGGGCAGTCCGGCGGAGGTAACATTTTATCCTAAAATGATCCTTACGTTGTCACGAGCGCGTAGGAATTTACGGATCTCAATTTGGATATCGTATGGACCTCGAACCAATTATACCTAATCTGTGATTTTGGGTTTGATGTGTTTGGACCGTTGGATCAAATCCAATTTCACGTATGTTGTTCCTGGTATTCCTAGGATCGTATAGGAATTCGCGGATCGTGAATTCGGAGCCGCGGATGTTCCGATTCATTAACTTAAAGTTTTGATCGTCCGAATTCACCGAGTGTCTTCTGAGACTTTTACAGTGCTTGGAACCTTTAATTGGATCTTAGGGACGTCTCGATCCTTGTAATTAAGAGAAACCCGGGAAATTAGGATTTTACTTTAAGTCTCATTTTTGAAGAGTTGGATTTTTGATATCGTGTTCGTATTCTGAAATAGGTATTCTGACTCCACCTACACAGGGGCAGGACCCTCTCAGGGTCACGCGCGTGGGACTACTTGTGAGTGGATTTTGTTTTCAAGTAAATAGCATGGTTTTATAATGAAATTTCTATGCATGAAGATTTAAATGGTTTTATGCAAACCCATCCTTTCGTATCCATTTATTCATATGTTGAATATGTTATGTTATAAAGTTATTTGCAATTTATATGGGTTTTGACATATAAAGTATCTTGAAGCATATAAGTATATTATTGGGAAAGTGTTGGCTTGTTGAAATTGTGTCAGGTACTTTAGGGTGTTGTGAGATGAGGAAAAGTATGAGTTTAGAATGTCAGTTTGGATGTGCTGGAAGCACTACCCTGTGTACCTCCCCTGGAATTGGATTGTGATAATGGAAATTGAGATACTTGGAAATGTCGGAACCCGGGGCATACCTTAACGGGTGTCGTTGTAGACCCTTAATTGGGTAGTCTGCGCACGTAGGACTGTTTCCAGACGTACGGGTCTTGATTCTTCGTCCGTATGTGCTGGCTGAGAGTTAGTCCCCCAGTTGGATGGCTCGTCCCTAGCCACATGTCGTTTGAGGGCTGTAAAATGTGGATTAGTCAACAATCCCCTGTTGGATTGTTTCCCCGGTACAATTAGGTGTGTCTTATGCTTATTTATATATATATATATATATATATATATATAATAGTATAGCTATGCAATTGTTCTTGTTTTGAGCGAGGATACTTCCCCGCTCGTCGTGCCGGTGGGCACGAGTTTCGAGAGTTTGATTTGAGTTTTGTAAGGAAAGGTTTGGGTGGGTTAATTTGTAAGTTTCACTGGATTTCGGATTTAGCTCTGGGTTTGAGCAAACTATTTATATATGTATATGGTGGATTTAATGCATTGTTTTCATGCATGGTTTTCTAACAGTGGGGTTATATTACTTTGGTTTAAATTGAACTAAACCTTGTTTTGTCCACTCACAATTTTCTGTTTTGCGCCCCGAGCCGGTAGTTGACTGGAATGAGCAGGAGAGCTGTGTAGTGTGCCCTGAACCGTGAACTGCAGTGCTCCGAGCTTTCGTTGAGCTTCTGTACCTTGTAAATTCGTAAAACTTCATTTTTGCTGGTTTGTTGAATTCTGTTAGACATGCTCTGTTATTGCCCTGTTAGGATTTGGTATTTTGAGGCCATGGTTTGTAACACTATACTTTGTAATGCATGCTGGCTGTTGGGTTGTAATTATCTGTGTTTCTCGAGGTTGAAATTTTTGGGGATATGTCCTGTTTCCAGGGGAGACTCTGCCAAAATTTTGGTAGAAAGTCTCGGTTTTTAGTAAGTGGGCCCGGCATCTGTAGGTGTGTCGGATCATAGACGGGATCCGTCTCGGTTTCCGAGGAAATCCGGGGAGGTCCTGTCGATAAGCCTCTGCTTTAGCTGCCAAGAAATGGTTGGTTAATTTCATAAAATATCAAAGGATATAATCCGCAATAATTCTCTTTTATAAAACCCAAAATAACAATCACATGTGAGGTTTTCTTAAACCCCAAGCCCCCATAACTCTTAGGACGACAAGCTAAGTTCCACTGACACAAATGAACCTTATGGCTCTATTGGCTAAAATCGGGTGGAGAATTCATAGCAAAGATAAGGGGCTTTGGGTTCAAATTTTTGAAGACAAGTATTTGAAAGGGAATTCTATATTGGAGGAATCTTTGCAAGATAGAAAGGTTTGCTCCTCTACTTGGAGAGGTGTTCTTCATGGTATTGGCTTGCTCAGGAAGGGTTTGATGTGGAGAATTGGGAAAGGGGATGTTGTTCAATTTTGGAAGGATAGATGGGTTTCTGATGTTCCTCTCACCCAACATGATGGTGTTTTAAATATGGTTCAACCTGATTGTACCTGTCTCTGAGTTTATGGTTGATGGTTGGTGGGATATTGGCAAGTTGCGGTCTGTTCTTAATGAGGACTTGGTACAAAGGGTTGTTAGTTTTCCGGTTGGTTTCTATAGTGATTTGAGGGATGTGCAAATTTGGAAACAAGCTACCAATGGAGTTTTTACTGTTAAAACTGCGTATTCGTTACTCTTCAAGGATCAAGGTCGACATGATCCTTTTTGGGATATGTTGTGGAAACTCAAGTTCCCTCCTAAGCTTAAATTCTTCTGTTGGTTGGTGTATCAAGGGAAAATTCTTTCCAATGAGCAGAGGGTTATAAGGCATTTAGCTGTGGATCCAACTTGTACTCTTTGTGGCTGGAGCTCTGAAACTCTGTTTCATATTTTAAGAGACTGCCCTCGAGCTAGGAGAGTTTGGCAAGAGATGATTCTTATGCCAGGTTCGTCTTTTTTGGCTACTACTCTCCAGCATTGGCTAAATATTAATCTGTTGTCTAACAGAAAAGGGATCTATGGTTTGCCTTGGAACCTGTTGTTTATTTTTACTTGTTGGTATGTCTGAAGTGGAGAAATCAGTATGTCTTCAATGGGGATGATTTGCCTTTCTACTCGCAAACAAGTATCCTGACCTGCTGCTAAGGATTGGTTCTTTAATGCTTATGTGTCTAAGGCCAAAACTACTAAGATTCAAGTGTCGCTTGCCTGGGAACCTCCTGAGACAGGGGTTTTTTAAATTGAATGTTGATGGATCTCGGAAGAATGGCTCTGGGGCTATTGGTGCGGGGGCGTGATCCGTGATTCCTTTGGTGCTTGGATTGGTGGCTTTGCTATCAATTTAGGGATTGGGCAGGTTTTGGAAGAGAGCTGTGGGGGTTGTTTTTTGGTCTCAAAGTTGCTGTTGATAAAGGCCTTTCAAGGATAATTGTGGAAATGGATTCTGCTATTGCTGTCCATCTCATTCGCAGCATGTTTTAGCTACGCTCCATCCGCTGGCTGGTATTGTGGCTAGTTGTGGTAAGCTCATGAATCAGTTTGATAGTTGTACAGTTTTGCATATCTACAGAGAAAGAGAATTGTGTCGCGGACGGTTTAGCTAATTGGAGCTATAACATGGGTCTTGGCGTGTGTTATTTTGATTTTGCTCCAAATTGGATAGGTTCTTTAGTTATTAACGACTTGATTGGGGTGTCTCGTCCCCGTCTTGTTTGTGTTGATGTGTTGTAGTTCTGTTGCTTGGGGTTTTTCCCCCCAATTCACCAAAAAAATAAAAATAAAATAACAATCACAAGTCTTTCAGTTTTTGCACAACAATTCTGATTTCTCATCTCCGATGGACCCAAATGCCCCCTCACCCGATATCTCATTCGAGTTCCCGACCCTCTTCCGAATCTACAAAGACGGTCGCGTGCGAAAGACTTAAAGGCACCGAAGTCGTCCCGCCCCTCCACTGACCCCGAAACCGGGTCCGATCCAAAGACATCATCCTCTCGCTCGAATCCGGACTCTCCGCCCGCATCTTCCTCCCCAAACTCCCCGACCCGACTTCAGAAGCTTTCCCTCCTTGTTTTCATCCACGGCGGCGCTTTCGTCATCGAGTCCCCCTATTCTCCTCTCTACCACAACCACGCCGCTTTGCTAACATCCGAAGCAAATGTCGTTGTTTTGTCTGTGCACTATAGGCGGGCCCCTGAGCACCCACTCCCTGTTGCGTATGAAGACTCATGGGAAGCACTCTAATGGGCTGCGGCCCATTCGAATCGATAATGGGCCCGAAACCTGGCTCAACGATTATGTTGACTTTGACCGTGTTTTCGTGGGCGGGGACAATGCTGGGACCACCCTTACGAACCACGTGGTACATCGGACTGGAGTCCATGGGCTAAGTGGGGCGAAGATAGTTGGGATGATTTTGTTTCACCCGTATTTTGGGAACGAAAAGCCCAATAAGCTGCTCGAGGTTATTTTTCCGGCGTGTAGTGGGCTGAACGACCCGAGAGTGAACCCGGGCAAGGATCCGAAATTGGGGGAGATTGGGTGCGGGAGGGTGTTGGTTTTTGTGGCTGAGAAGGACTTTTTCAGGGACGGGGCTTGGGCTTACTACGAAGCATTGAAAAAGAGTGGGTGGGGTGGGGTGGTTGAGATTGTGGAGAATGAAGGGGAGGACCATGTGTTCCATTTGTTCAACCCAAGTTGTGACAAAGCTGTGGAGATGGTTAAAAAGGTGGTTTCTTTCATAAATCAGGACTAGGACTAGGTTGGGCTCGGGTGTGTTTTGAAATTTCAATGTCATCTTAAGATTTGTCATTGTAATAGAATATGAGCATATTTGCAAAGCTGAATTAGTAGCGCCCTGATTTTTATTTGCTGGGAAAACATCAATTTCACAAATTTGAGTCGTCCATATTTTAATTTTTGGCTAAACTACATGCACGTCAAAATTTTGTTGGGCATGACAAACAGAGTCTTTTAAGCTGCAAAGTTACAAAGACATTACAAGTTCGTAGTCCAGCTCAAGGGTCAACAGCGATGACTTCCAATTCCATCTCACTGGTTGTACTGCCCCTTGCATTCCGAATTAATTTTGAAACAACCAAACACACAAGAAAGAGGACAGGCAAAATGTTTACTTTGAAAGGATTGTCCTTATGCCGAAGCACGCACACAAGCTGAACCATGGAGGAAGCCCACTGAGTGATTGCATAAATTAATCCACAAATCTCAGGGAAAGTACCAAAAAGGGTGCCTGAACATGGACAATAAAACCACCACAGAAATTTTCCGCACTTGCCAAATTGAACTTTTCCTCTGCCTTTGTGAATGAATTCCCAGATGCAAGTGGCTAGAGCCATAATAGCCAGCCCCATACCAAAGAGTGCATAGAGGGGCTTTCTTGGGGAGGAAAGCTGATCACATATAGCTGAAAAGATCTCTAGCATCAGGCTAACGATTAAAAACATCCACTCCGCTGTAAATACCTACAAAAGAAATTAGTAGTTCAATTAAAGTTTAAGAGATATATCTTGCAAGAAAAAATTATAAGCAACTGATCGAGAGGTGCTTAGAAAGTTGTAGAGTTTGCACCTCACTTAAGAAGCTTTTAGCACTAGACCATATCCCATCTGGTTGCTCAGGCAAACTTTCTTGGCGTTGAATTCCAATTGTTCCCTGGTATGAAAAAGTTAGCAACTAAGCTATTAACAAATGCAAGTTCCTTATCAAATAAAATGAAAGTGCTTTCAGGTAACTGCAAGGCAAACTCATTTGTTTCTTGGCAACATATTGAAAAGCAATTGCATTAATAAATTAATATAAAAATAGGTAAAAGAATATGGTTGTCAAATTGAATAAGACATTCATGTGTGTGCATTGTACTTACCTCGACGTCGTCAGCTTCAGACTTGTCAGCTTCAGGCATTTCAAGGCTTCCAACTTCGTTTAGTCCCTATTTTATGGAAAAACAATTGTGAGAAAACTTAATATATACAACTTACTGTCAGATCTTCTTCATCTTCAAGTAACTTTTCAGGGATTTCAGCTTCATATAATCTCTATTGTTTGAAAAAGAAATTGCATTAACAAACTAATATATAAAAGAGTAAAAAAGGTTTCTCCAGTCAAATATTGAAAAGACAATACATGTTGTGCGTACCTTGCTTTGCAGGGTTGGTGGTTTAATTTTTTTAAAGTCAGGCACCTGAAGATTTTTAAGAATATATGAGGCAGGAGCTGTTTTGACTCTTTCTATTACAGAGAGCCATGCTGCAATACTTTTCCCATATAAAAATGAACCATATTTTTTAGGATTAATGGAGTCCCTTGGCATTAGAACTGAAGAGTTCCAAAGCTTCATCAGATTCTAACTCCTTCACTTGGTATGTGAACTCAACTCCATGGGCATGAAGCAAATGTTGATCCCTAGTTGTTATGATAATTCTACTGCCGGCACCAAACCAATCAGAGCTTCCAGCTAAGTATTTTAACTGGTCCAATTGATCCACATCATCAATAATTAGGAGAACCCTTTTGTGGCGCAACCTACTCTTACTGATATTGACTCCTGAATCAGCATTTGTGAGACTCGATATTTTCAGCCGAATGTCATGAAGAAGAGTCTTTTGTAGTTGGACTAAGCCTCCTGGTGCCTCTGAATTTTCTCTAACATTTCCCAAAAAGCAGGAACCTGCAAACTTACGGGCAATTGAATTATAAACAGCTTTACTAAGTGTTGTCTTACCTATTCCACCCATCCCCCATATACCTACCATGTGAACATCAGCTGCTCCTACACCTAAAAGATCATTCATTTCTTGTATGTGAGAGTCTATTCCAACTAGATAGTTCGTCTCATACGTCAAATAGGCACGGTTTAATTGTCGTGAGATGTCTCCATTGACGAGTGGCAGGAGAAGAGGAAGAGGCTGCTGGTTCAGTGGTGATATTGTCATCCACATTTGCTCTCGACTGATAAAATTGAAGCAAATGTCAAAAACTCTATCAAGAGTTGGGAACTCTATATAAAGGGTACTAATCAATAAAAGTAGACTATCTACCGATATGTGCAAGTGTAACTAATATATACTCACAGTAACATCGCCAAGTTGGTCCTTTTTCTGAGTATCGGGGCTGGTCTCATCTCCTCCAGGAGAGCCTTTATTGGTTTCGGTTGCTTCTACTCCCTGTTGTATGAAAAGCAATTGCATTAATAAATTAATATAAAAATAGGTAAAAGAATATGGTTGTCAAATTGAATAAGACATCCATGTGTGTGTATTATACTTACATCGCCGTCGTCAGCTTCAGACTCGTCAGCTTTAGTTATTTCAAGGCTTCCAACTTCGTTTAGTCCCTATTTTATGGAAAAGCAATTGTGAGAAAACTTAATATATACAACTCACTGTCACATCGTCAATACTTGAGAATTAATATATACAACTCACTGTCAGATCTTCAAGTGACTTTTCAAGGCGTTCGGCTTCAATTTTCTTTTCAATTCCAACCAGACCCTTTAAATCACTTGACGATTCGCGATTCAATTTGGTCAAAACATCTTGAACAACTTTCTCAACAAAATCGGCCTCTGTCCTGCAGGCAAATATCGTTATGAAAGACAAACAATAGTAAGTATGCATCAAATGATAATAAGTAGAAATTGATACAAGCTAGAGATTCAGTATACCCTGTTTTGCTTGAATAATGAAACCCAGACATATTGGCTGCCTCCTCCAAAGCAGCCCTCCAGTTGGCCAACTCATCCCTACTGCACTTAACTGGATGATCTTCAAGTGCATAAGTTCCCTGCTGTTTTCGTACATCTGATGGATCTATGCGACAAAAAATGACGAGTGCAATTTTCGATTTCTTGATTGCTTCTTTAAGGGAAGGTCCAATGTCGTCTCCTTTCTCAAGTCTGTTATCTATGTAGGTCTCAATTTGCTTCCGAAGTAAAGCCTCATGAAGATGGCTGGTAACAGCATCGCATGTGTCCTCACCTCTGCAACTAAGAAACACAGCGTACTTTTCTTGAAGGGGAGGAGGAAAAGGAAGAGAAGAAGAAGAAGAAGAAGAAGAAGAAGAATCCATATCCCTATCCAAAACCTGCAAACCTGTCAAAACATGCATATATGCAAATAACGCTAGGTACAAAAAATCTCCACAAATAAGTATAAGAGAGCTAGTAATTAAGTTAGAGACAGACAGTCCTCCAGATCAAGAAAGATGCTGCAGACTAATATATAAACATGCATATATGCAAAGAGGCTGCTGGTTCAGTGGTGATATGGTAATCCGTATTGTTTGATAATTGGATGCGCCTCTTCCTTAACCTCACATTTGCTCTCGACTGATAAAATCGAAGCAAATGTCAAAAACTCTGTCAAGAGTTGGGAACAAGAAGAAAGTTTTCTGATCGGAGCTTCAGAAATGGGACTTCTGGATTGACCTCGGGTTTGGGTCTTGAAGAAGAACAAGAAGAAAGAGGAGAAGAAAGAGAAAGAAGAAAATGAGAAAGAGAAATGCAGCCAGCCCAGACACTGCAGAAAGATAAAAGGTGGGGAGCAACCCATGTGAAAGCATCCAATGCAAAAAATTTAAATTAAAAAAAAAAAAAAAAAAAGAAGAAGAGGGAAACAGAATTTTGCCAATGTGCCAAACAAGCCCCTGTCTCTCCTTCAGTGCATCACGCATCAATACAGGTTTTTGAGAATTAATACATGCAAACAAGATATCTGCCAAGCAAAGTCAGTGGCACTATTGTGAATTCAAACAAAGTCAGTGGCATAATCATAAATTCAGACAAGATGGAGGAAGCAATTATTGGCGATGCGAGGCATAATCATAAATTCAGACAAGATGGATCAGGTCTTTAATTTTTGTTTTCATTCCTATTTTTTGCAACAAAATAAAAGAAAAGAGAAAATTCCTCTTCCTTTACTTAAAAGGTTCAGAGTGTATATTTTTATCATCACCATTTGCGACATCAATCTAATCCACTCCACTGTCTCTCTCTTATGAGACAAATTTGTGTTCAATATATAATTAACCAAACTTGATATTAGAACACCTCACTTAATAAACACTAAAAAACGAAAACACCAATTTCAGAAAATATATGAATATATATATATATATATTTAAAAAGGAAGAAATATCCTGTAAGCTAAAATCTAGCATCCGGTAGGGCCCAAGCTACATCTGGTACATCCCACACTTTAAACCTCTTCTCTTGTCCTTTTCAGTCCCGTTACTCTCCCCTACACCTCCACCGACGGGCAGAAGGTTTACTTTGAAAGGGTTCTCCATGCCAACTTGTATGAGAGCCAACATTTATAAAAATATATATATATATATAAAACTAAGAAAGACATCATATTCCCATTGACGGGTGGAAGGAGAAGAGGAAGAGGAAGAGGCTGCTGGTTCAGTAGTGAATTTGTAATCCATGTTGTTTGATAATTGGATGCGCCTCTTGCTTAACCTCACATTTGCTCTCGACTGATAAAATCCAAGCAAATGTCAAAAACTCTGTCAAGAGTTGGGAACTCTATATAAAGGGTACTAATCAACTTTCTCATGCCGGCCTCTTGCTTAGTCGTAGTTTCCTGCTACCTGCAGTGAACCTTCAGTGGAGAGTGTAAATTAAGGACAGCATTGTTGAAATAATTATACCGCGTACCGTGTTGAAAATTGGCAACAAACCAAAGAACCATTACTTCTTTTTTTGTAACAAAAAAAGAAAAGAGAAAATGTTGTGATGGCCTTTCGGCCAAAAAGAGGAAACAAAGCCATGTGAGCATACCTTCAGTGGAGAGAGTAACGGTATTGCTGAAATAATTATACCGCGTACCGTCACTCTGTGACATAATTCAACAAGACGAAAGGTGGACTTGGATTCTTCAGATGGCCTGGTCCACCAACCGAAAGAGAATCTATCGCTTTTCTTTCCCAGTGCTCTGCAGGTCTTTAATTTTTGTTTTCATTCCTATTTTTTGCAACAAAAGAAAAGAAAACAGAAAATTCCTCTTCCTTTACTTAAAAAGTACACAGTGTATATTTTTATCATCTCCATTTGCCACATCAATCTAATCTACTCTACTGTCTCTCTCTTATGAGACAAATTTGTGTTTAATATATAATTAACCAAACTTGATTGATATTAGAACACCTCATTTAATAAACACTAAAAACCGAAAACACCAATTCCAGGATTAAAAAAAAAAAGGGGAAGAAATATCCTGTAAGCTAAAATTTAGCATCCGGTAGGGCTCAAGCTAAAGTATCTGCTCAGGAGACCTGATAATATTGTATACGACCCGTTACACGACGAATTGATACGAAAATTTCAGTATTCGGGTTCAAGTTATTGTGTTGACCCATTAGCCACACGTTAAGTTTATAGGTCATGTCGTGTAAATTCGCAAATGCCTATTAACCCTCGAAGCTCAGGAGCATTTTTGTAAATTTATATATTTCTTCTTCTTTTTTCCTTTTTTTCTCCTTCTCTTTCTTCTAATTTTTGGTATAAATTGATTAATTGTTTTCAAACCATCTTGCACAATTAAATTTAAAATATGAACACAACAACCAACATGCAATAATTTACCCTTAAATGGGAGCTCAAGTAAAATTGCTTTAAGATAGTTTTGTACCACGGCGTTACTAGATGCATTATCTAAAGTTATTGAGAAAATTTTATCACGTATACCCCACTTAACTAATTCAAATGCTATAAGATCTCCTACTTCTACACCTGTGTGGTTCTTTTCAACCCTAATAAATGAAATAATTCTTTTATATAGTCTCCACTCGTCATCAAGGAAGTTTGCTGTGATACACATTTAATAAAGATTTTGATGTTTGGCCTTTCATAAATCTGAAGTTAAGCTTATCAAAATTCAAAATTCAAAAATCTGGTCTAATTCAAGATCCCAACTTGTATGAGCCATCATTTATAAAAAATATATATATATAAATAAAAATAAAAATGATATATTAAGCAATTATACTTCAATTCTTGTACAAATCTGCTGCCATTTGGTGATTCACTATATATAAGAGCTACAAGAAGATAATGAAAAGCACAAGACAAGGATGGATAAGGTTTTAAAGTATAAGCCAAGGGGATTATGATACCACCACCCATGGGAATGGGATGGTCATATCCAAATTAATTTGAAAATATTAATTGTTCAGCTATTGGGTCATCCAATAAATCCTTCAGAATCATGCTCAAGCATACTCTAGCACACTCTCATATTATAGACTCTAATCCACCGTAGAATACATGAATAAGATTACAAAAAATCATGACCATTGAAAAGGCATATTCAACGCAAACCAATACCGTTCAAACCGTCGATAGAGTCAACAACCCCAAATACCGTTGAAAAATCATGAATAAGATTACGAAATCATGACCATTGAATATTCAAGGCTCAACCCTTTAGATTGGTGGACGTGTTAGAGACGAAACTAATTATTGCTTTCAGCTGCTCCAACAACCCCAAATAAATAACGACATAAGCCCAAAACAAAAATCACAAGTCTTTCAGTTTTACACAACAATTCTCATTTCTTATCTCCGATGGACCCAAAATCCTCCTCAACCGAAATATCAGTCGAGTTCCCGACGACCTTCAGAATCTACAAAGACGGCCGCGTCGAAAGACTTAAAGGCACCGAAACCGTCCCACCCTCCACCGACCCCGAAACCGGGGTCCGATCCAAAGACATCGTCCTGTCGCCCGAATCCGGACTCTCCGCACGCATCTTCCTGCCCAAACTCACAGACCCGACCCGGAAGCTCCCCCTCCTTGTTTTCATCCACGGCGGCGCTTTCGTCATCGAGTCCCCCTACTCTCCTCTCTACCACAACCACGCCGCTTTGCTAACATCCGAAGCAAACGTCGTTGTATTGTCTGTGAACTATAGGCGTGCCCCCGAGCACCCACTCCCTGTTGCGTATGAAGACTCATGGGAAGCACTCCAATGGGCCGCGGCCCATTCGAATCGTAATGGGCCTGAAATCTGGCTCAACGATTATGTTGACTTTGACCGTGTTTTCGTGGGCGGGGACAGCGCCGGAGCCACCCTTACGCACCACGTGGTGCATCGGGCCGGAGTCCATGGGCTGAGCGAGGCGAAGATAGTTGGGATGATTTTGTTTCACCCCTTTTTTGGGAACGGAAAGCCCGATAAGCTGCTCGAGGTTGTTTTTCCGGCGTGTAATGGGCTGGACGACCCGAGAGTGAACCCGGGAAAGGATCCGAAATTGAGGGAGATTGGGTGTGGGAGGGTGTTGATTTTTGTGGCTGAGAAGGACTTTTTGAGGGACAGGGCCTGGGCTTACTATGAGGCATTGAAGAAGAGCGGGTGGGGTGGGATGGTTGAGATTTTGGAGAGTGAAGGGGAGGACCATGTGTTCCATTTGTTCAACCCAAGCTGTGACAAAGCTGTGGGTTTGGTCAAAAAGGTGGTTTCTTTCATAAATCAGGACTAGCTTGGGCTTGTGTTTAGGTGAGTTTGTAATTTCAATGACTTGTGTAATAGAATATGAGCATGTTATATTTGCAAAGCTGAATTAGTAGCACCTTTATTTTTATATGCTGGCTCAACATATTTTTTACAACCAAAAGTAGGTCGGTGGGTGACTAAACAAAATAAAAAATAAAGTTGGAACATCTTAATTTCATCCATTTTCTTTGATCTCATTCTCATACATGCTACAGAAAGTTAATATGTTTTCATATAATATGATCAACATGCGGTCCAATAATTTCGAGTGTCAGTATATCAATCGACTAAATTATTTGCCTAATAGTGTTTTTCTTTTGAATATTAAAAGAGATCTTAAATTTGAATATCCCTCTTCAAATAATAAAATAAGAAATGTTATATGACCTTGACCTAACTTCAGGTGTAATAAGTAATTCTATTCATAGTTGAAGACTTCTGATCAATTCGTGAATCTTTAAATAAGATTCTGCTCTTGTTTTCTATCGTCACAATTGGGTTGTAGATTAATTAGTTTTGTTATCCATTGTACGCATCTTATAATATTTGTTCAATACAATATATTTTCCGACAAAAAGAAAAAAAAAATTATGATCAAGCTTGAACAACACATTCATCATATCATTACTTATGGCTTTTGAACTTCATATAGTATCCAATTACATAAAATTATGAACAATGAAGAATTCATACACAAAATACACAAATGAAATAGCAAGTAACATAACAATGAATGCCATTCAACATTAGACCACCAAACCCACGAGTAACACACACATTTGAGAAAGAAAAAAAAATCATTAATTTGTTTCTTGAAAATGTGATTGCCTTTATTAAAGTTTAAAATAATCAATTACGCACGACCCCGACAAATATAAAAAATGACCAAAAGAACAGGTCGGTCCACTCACTTTGTTTTCTTTTCAAGTTTCTACTTTTTCTTCCTTAGATCAAAACCCACGCTAAATTGTCTGAGTCTCTGCTCCACCATCTTCTCCCTCCCATTCTCTCAAATTCCTCTCATTTCTGAAAATGAAGCCAACCAGCAATGAAATCGATCGTGAATTTCGATTCTTCAGGACATACAAGAATGGTCACGTCGAAAAGTTCTACACAACCCACAAAATCCCACCTTCTAACGACCCCATCACTGGGGTCCAATCCAAAGACATCATAATCTCATCCGAACCCGCTATTTCCGCCCTTATCTTCCTACCCAAGATCCATGATCCGACCCGGAAACTCCCGGTCCTCTTCTACATCCACGGCGGCGGGTTTTGCTTCGAGTCCGCCTTCTCCCCGCTCTACCACAACCACGTTGCCTCACTGGTCACTGAAGTCCGAGTTGTTGCGGTCTCTGTCGAATACGGGTTGTATCCGGATCGACCCATACCCGCTTGCTACGAAGATTCATGGGCCGCTCTCAAATGGGTCGTGTCCCATTCGGCCAGGAATGGACCTGAGCCATGGTTGAACGAGTACGCTGACTTTGACCGGCTTTTTATAAGTGGGGACAGCGCTGGAGCGAACATATCGCACCATTTGGCGGTTCGGGTCGGGCCTGATGGGTTATCGGGTGTGAAAGTTAACGGGATTGTTCTGGTGCATCCGTTCTTTGGGGGTTTGGAGGAGGATGATGAAATGTGGCTTTACATGTGTCCGGAGAACGGTGGGTTGCAGGATCGTAGACTGAAACCGCCCGCGGAGGATCTGGCAGGGATTGGGTGTGGAAGGGTGTTGATATTTTTTGCTGCTGAAGACCATCTGAGGGAGGTGGGCCAGCGGTACTATGATGAGCTAGCGAAGAGTGAGTGGGGTGGGAGTGTTGAGGTGGTGGAGCATCAAGGTGAGAGCCACGTGTTTCATCTGATGAAGCCTGATTGTGAGAAGGCTACAAATTTGATCAAGAAATTTGGTTCCTTTATTAACCAAAATTAGGCAGGTATTTACCAACTTACCCCCTTAAAAGAAACAAGTTAAAATTTTCAACATGCATTGTAAGTTGTAATCACACCCATTTACTTTACCTTGCTTGCTTGCTATAACGCTGTCTCTGATTCTCATACATGCTTTGTTCACTAACCAGGAACAACTATAATGTGAACTTTGGAGATAAATTTGAGAAAAATCAGACTTTACTCGACTATTATTCAATTTTGTTTGATTAGTATGCCTAGATTTTGAACACGACACGACTACTAAATAGATTTGATTAACACGGTTGAGTAACGAGAAATCCGATTACTAACATGAGTTTTCAATGACAATCCATTTATAATTTTTGTACATGACTTATTTCAGTGATACCATGTGCAAACTAAAGTAATAATTCAGTGACATTTAAGTGGTCCTTGGGGCCATGCAAAGTATATGGCCCCCTTCATTATTTCCGTAAATTTTGTCAGAAATTTTGGCTTTCTCCTAAGATGATTTTCATAGGACCGGTTATCTCAAGTACCCTCAAGTTTTGGCTCTTGTCCTAGTCAATCAATTGCAATAGCAACATACCAATATGGAAAGCAGATGCCAGGGACAGCCATATAATTCTGGGATTTTTATCCATGTAAAGACAATGTGGGTATCAGTACACCTGTAACTTCCCGTTGGTGTTAAACATACTGATACGTGTTATAAAATAATCAGAGTATAAATAGTACCATTGAATATTGGTAGTAGAATTGTATTTGCTCTTGTGGTTTTTACACTAACATAATTTCCTCTCAGATTTATGACTCTCTTTTCTTCTCTCAACTGAGTGTGTTATCACTTCTCATTTTTTTCTAACTATCTAGCAATGAAGTGGTGATGCCTTTAAATAGGTTGAAGCACCCATGATGTTCGGTTAGTTACAAGGGAAGATGGCAAACAAATTGCTTCATGGGTTAATTGTTTTATTAGTCCCTGAACTTAGACCCGATTTGCATTTGAGTCCCTTAATTTCCAAAATCGTTCTCGTAGTCCTTTAACTTTACTTTCATTAGGACAAACGTTCTTAGTCAATTTGTTTACTTTTTCTGTTAAATGTAGGAGTAAAATGGTATTTTTATATTAAAAACAAAAAAATGAATAAAAAAATCACATCTTTAAAATAACAATAAAAGAAAATCAAATTAAAAAAACCCAAAAAAAAAAAAAGTTTGGGGGAGTAGAAATCGGAATAAAAAATCACATCTTTAATCCAGGCTTAACATGCCACAAGCTATGAATATGAGAACCTTGGCAAGTATCAAACACACAGCAATTCTCATGTCTCATCTCCAAAGTAAGCATATATATATTCCAAATCTCTATTATAGCCTCTCCACGAGCGCTCCCACACCGGCATGTGAAAGTTCTCCATAAAAGATTTTTTAAATTTTGTGCTGAAAGAGTTTTTTTTCTTAATCAATCATCATTAAAGATTTATGGCTTTTTATCACAAAACGTCCCTGACGTTTGCGAAACTATCAGATTACATCCTTAAAGTTTTTTTGTATCACTCATAGTCCCTAACGTTAATATAAGTGCTCTTAAATAGTTCATCCGTCAAAAAATCTGTTAAATCCAGGGATATAATCGTCAAATCAATCCAAAATTATAAAAAATATATTTTTTTTATTTCCTTCTCTTCTCTCTTTCCTTCTTCTTCTTTTCTCTCCGCCAGATTCCTCATCTCTTCTCTCTCTGTTTCTCTCCTTTTTACGTATAAAATAAAGATGTCCCCAGCCAAATAGACATCTCTAGCCTAGTTCTGTCCAACTCTCAAACAGTTACAGCTTTGCCTCTTCTTCTCTGTCACTGTAAGTTGTGAGAGCCTTGAACTTCAAATCCATCTAAGCTTTTGAATTTGCTCTGAAGAAACAGCAACAAGATCTGCATATTTACTCTGCATGAGGGACCCTGCATACAAACACAGCATGCCATTTTTCCTCATCTCTTCGCTCGTATTGTGAGAATAATTGTATATATTTGAAGTTTTGCTAACCGGAAGAGGTGTTTGTGGTGGATCGAGTTCATGTGCGGCCAGCTCGAGCCGAAAAAATTTCAATGGCAATTTGCAGTCAGAGGCGCTAGCGGAACTGAATTCGAGGGTGGGATTAATCATGGCGTGTCCTGTTTCCGAGGAAATACCCATTTAAGCCTCCTTCAATCATACCTTTGACAGAAAATGGTGATTTCAAAACCCATACCAAGATCTGTTTGCGACTAGATAAATGGCAGCCATCATGTAAGGTGTGAGATGTTTTGGTTGATTTCATTCATTCAATGCCCACCTACCCAGATGATGAAGTGTGTTCATTAGAATGCAGTAAGTAAGAAAGGCGTGCCTGGCCATCAAATCGCGTTGCAGCAGCCACAAAAGATAGGACTTTTGACTTTGAACGTGAGGGAAGGGAAATAAAATATATATTTTTTATAATTTTGGATTGATTTGATGATTATATCCCTGAATTTAACAGATTTTTTGACGGAGGGACTATTTAAGAGCACCTATATTAACGTTAGGGACCATGAGTGATACAAAAAAACTTTAAGGATGCAATTTGATAGTTTCGCAAACGTCGGGGACGTTTTGTGATAAAAAGCCAAGATTTATTTTGTTTTATTTTATTTTTGTTTAAGTACTAGCAAAGGATCCACTAGTGTAGTGGTTTGGAGTATTTACTCCATCATATAAGGTCCTGGGTTCGAGTCCTAGTTTCCATGCAGTGTGTGTGAGTTTAGTATATTATCGCCTCTTTCAATAGGAAATGTCCTAAAAAGAAAATTGAAGTAAAAACACATTTTGTAGCTTGTTTTTAGAATGTGGAGAGGGTAGTCTAATATAATAGGAGCGCATGTGAGAAGCAAGTCTAATATAAATAGAAGCGCACCTAAAGGGGCTAGTTTAATATAAATAGAAGCACATGATGTAGGCAAACCTCTACCACAATCTTTTCTCACAGTTAAGCTACTCTCAACCTAGAACCTAAGATGGCCAATTCAGGCTTGCCGCCTAACATGCCACAAGCTATGAATACGAGAACCTTGGCATATACGTAACATGCCTCAAGCTATGAAGACTTCCATTAGCAATATGGGAGTTAACAGAGTAATGTGTATTGCCAGAATTACGTTAGATTTATACGATGTAACGAGCCCTAAGCTACTAATAGTGCTACCCCACCAGCGCAACGTTCTCACTGAAGCCGAGCACAAATTTTTGAATGATGAAAACGAGCACATATTGTTGAATGAAAATTATGAGCCAAATTGTAAAATTAGAGTTAAGTTGCTAGAAGAGCCGAACCGTACGAACTGAGTTGAGTTTAGTTAAGTTTGGAATTCTTGCTGGATACGCTTTAACAGATGGATGGGAGAGCGTTGTGCAAAGACAGAATTTCAAGTTCGGTGCTCCTGATGGTCCTGATAGTGCTGATCTATGGTGCTTCAGAGCTAAGGGATTTATTTGGTTTGCCATTCATCGTTAATTAGTTGGAGTATAATATGAGGTTTCTAATGGGATATTACTTATAAGCATAGTATTGACTTACATATGTATACATGTGTGTGTTTATGTATATAATTAAGGCATAATACGTATTAACTTTGCTTTGCTTCTTATAACTATGAATAAACTACACATATATGCGTATACACGTGTGAAGGGTTTTTCATGTGGTTGTTGCAAAACATATTAGGGTTGACAATTTTAGAATGATTCCAACCCAACCAGAAATCAATAGATTTCTTGACTCAAACTTAACTGAAAGTTTAACTAGTATTACACGAAGCTAATCATTTTCTTTCAACTTTTAAAAATGTGTTTACATAATATTTTTATTATTGTGTTAGTATCATAAGTAAGTTAATATTTATTTTACAAGTAATATAAAAGGGATATGTTTTGACAGGACCCGAACCAAATTCCACTTTGGAATCCGAGCCGAACCCTGTGCGTGTCCGACACCTGGCAAGTACCGAGCACAAAAGACCTAATTGCCCTTCTAGTCAAATTCAACTAAAACTTGGGTTTGACTTTTGCCGAAAACTCAGCAAAATCTCCCCTACAATTAGACCAATCCCAAGATTACACCTGTCAAACATGCATAAGAATATACACCAACTGCTAGCATACAAAAATTTACATACTAACAGTTAGACAAGTGTTCTAGGGCAATATCAAAGCTCTACACAGATTAGATTACAAGTATAAAATAATTAAACAAAACCCTACGTTGTCAAGGAATGTAGCAGAAGATGGACTCGGCCCGGTGGTGGCGCACTGACGCACGATTACTGCCTGGGGCGTAAAACATTGAAAAGGTGAGTGGACCAAAAATAAAACTTTAGAAAGTAACATATGAACATACTAACCCCTCTGTAAAAACAGTTATAAAACTAAAACATTTCTTTTATCTATATTCATACTGAAATCAATGCATTCATATTTATATCTATAGAATCATTCAAATACTTAATCAAACATGAAATCTTAAAAGCATTGAAATCAACTATAATCTACCACCTAGGTGTACCCATTTAGCAATCCGTCAATTCCTTTTAATCCGTCAATTCCTTATAATCCGTCAATTCCTCTATAATCCGTCAATTCCATTCTCGTGCCACCGGAGTGACACATTCTCGCAGGGTTTCGGTGACGCAAGGTCAACCCAAACCGCAATCTCGCAGGATTCAGGGGACACTAGGTCAACCTGATCCGCAATCTCGCACCTCACGGTTCGGGTGTCCCCGAATCCCGTGGGGCAGTGTCAAGCATGCTGATATCTAAAGGCAACTGGATGTCCGTCGACATCAATATAACCGAAGGCAACATAATTTTCATTCCAAAGGCAACCTTATTTACGAGGCAACATTTATTATACCTGAAGGCAACCTTAATAAATCTTGGGTGCCTATGGTGGTTTCTAAAAAAATATAGTTATAGAAAAGTTAATGAGAAATGAAATGAGTTCTTATTTATCTCTAAACTCTACTACCATTTTATCTGTTAAATATCTAAAACTCTAGTATGCCAAAATCTCTAGGCACTCTCAACTCGGCAGCATGTCAATTATAACAATACAACATAAAACGTATAAAAACGATAAATCAAACTATTAAGACTCTCATCAATGAATAAACTCATTCAAGATCAAATAATGAGATTAAACTGTATAAATTCATTTATGAAAATAAAAGGTCCACTCACAGGTGCTCTGAGCTAGCTGGACCTTTTGAAGATCCCTCCTGCGGGTCAACTGGTGCCCGGGTGCCTGAATATCCATCATAATCTTTTATTAATAACTCAACTCAATAATAAAATATTAAAATAAAAACCATGACCCCCGGCTCCTAAAAGTGCGTGCAACACTTTAAAAGTCATTCCTATGCCCACATTAACTTTTCCCTCAATAGGCAAGATTTAGAAGAAATCTCAGGACTCAAAAGCGATAAAGTACCAAAAAGTCAACCCAAGACCCCGTGGGGTCCACGACCTCAGAATTCTAATCTGATCGTTCCTAGAGGTTCCAAGTTGTCTACGATACACGTCCCGAAAATATGGTCTCGATCGGACGGTCGGATTGCTCACGATCGGATGGACAAATGATTTCCCATAATCCTAACCCTAGGGTTGGCCTTTTCTGAGTATCCGGACTCCGATTGATGATCCAACGGTCTAAACGTATTGAACTCGGACATCGCACACTTTGCGAGATCCGAATTGAGATCCGTAAACTCCTACGCGCTCGTGAGGACACGAGGATCATTCTGTGACCAAGAGTGGTCCCTGCTCACTGGCTCACGCGCGACAACACGTGGGTGTGCATAGTAAATTCTGCGGCCGGAAAATCTCCAAACCGCTGGCCCAAACTCTTATCCTAGGTAATACACCCTATTTGGAACCACTTTTGTTCTTGGACTATGGCCAAAAAGTGGCCGGAAGTGGCTGAAATCGGCGACGCAAAACCGGCAGAAACTCAACTAGAAAATTAACCCTTCAAACCTCGAAATCTCTCCAATCCTACCCAACCATCAGCTAGAACGTGAAAATCAGTCGAATTACCATACTTAATTAGTCCAATTTGGTGGCCGGATGACGACGATTTTGAGCCAACGAAATTCTGCCAAAACTGACGCGATTTCTGGTTTTTCTGGGAGATTCGTCGCGGCTGGACGGCGGCGAGCAGGCTGGGCTGGGTTGCGGAGGTGACGGCGGTGCTTCCTTGGCCGGTCCGGTGAGGTGTGGTGGCGGGTGGTGGTGGTTCCGGTGGTACGGGGCTGCGGGAAGGAAAATAGAGGGAAGGGGGGAGTGTTTGTGCGAGGGAGAAGAGAGTGAGGAGAGAGAGAGAAGCAGATTTTTTTATAAAAAATCTTATTTTCAAAATTTACCTCTTTGCCCTTTTTACGTATTTTGATCGTATTTTGTTCGTTACAAGTCCAATTCGAGTCCACTACATGTCTACGCAATGGTACAAGTGGATTTCCAAAATTCATTCCCGTTAAAAAGCCAACTTAAAACCTAATAAAATATTCTATGGGTAGTTTAGTCTTTTCCTCTATTAAATTATTAATTAAATAATAATTAAGGTCTGGGTTGTTACATGTTTGATTTACAAAATAATAATAATAATAATAATAAATTACCAAAAAGACATATGTGCCCATTACATCAACTCTATCTTTTATCATCATTGAAAAAAAAAAAAAATTACGCCAATGGGTTCCCACCACAGTGGTGGTGGATTCCCCCTTCCCCCCATGGCACCCAGGATTCGAACCCCGGTGGGGTTTCTTTCCTCCAATGTAACCCAAAAAAAAAAATTACCATATCTTTTATTACAAATAAAATGAATTAAACGATGGATGTTTCTATTTCGAACCAACACTTTTCCTCAGGTGCCGATACATTGTTCTCATCTCAAATGGACCCAAATGCCTCCTCAACCGATATCTCATTTGAGTTCCCGACCCTCCACCGAATCGAAGATGGCCGCGTCGAAAGATTTGAAGGCACCGAAAGTGGCGGATCCAGGAATTTTTCATGCGGGTCAATCTTTTCATAGTCCTCGAGCAAACAAAAAACTAAAACAAGACTCAAAACAATCTTTCCGAACATTTTCCACATTAAAAAAGAGAGGAAACAAGGAACTGCATTAACTTAAATATTTTTTTAAAAAATACAACATCATGGCGCGCTTCCTGACTCCACAATAGGCTAAGTATGAAAAATGGTTTTTTGGCATAATAATTTTCTCAAGATAATTTTTGGCGGCTTTTATTTCTTACACATCAAATAAGAAAACTTGAATTTATAGGATTTTATTATGACGTATATATTGACTCAATGAGCCATCATTTTTAGCCTAAATCGTATTTTGTACTAAAGCCGATTTTTCATATTTTGATTTGGTGAGAATTTGATTTTCTAGTATTTTTATTTGAATCCAAGTAGGAGGCACTTCCTTATTTACATTGTAAACTTAAGTAAATGGAGTAATATAAAAATAAATAAAAGTAAAAGGACAAAAAATAAGGAAATCTGCATTGTTTCATAACTTTCTATATACAAATTACAAACTAACATAACTCTGAGTTGGTTTGGGGAGGGAATTATCGAGCAGGCAGCGACGACGTCGTTTTGACATCGAGTGAAAAGAAAAAAGAAGAGGACGCGCGCGCTGGGTGCTGCGCGCAGGATGCGCTGCACAAAGGCTGGAGCTGCACACAAGTTGCCCCTTTGGGGCATTTCGTCGAACACCTTACGAGGGTCAAGTTTGGCTACTCTAATGGAGGATTTCAGAGGTTGCAGGGGTCAATTGACCACCCTTGCTCCTTTGTGGATCCGCCCACCGTCCCATCCTCCACCGACCCCGAAACCGAGATCCGAACCTCCTCCGGATTCTCCGCGGGGTGTTCCTCCCCAAACTCCTCGACCCGCGATATTTGGTGCACCTTGTACAGCCCTTAAGTAAGTTTGAACCACCGAAGCATAAAAGAATTACGATAGGCAAAAGGTTTACTTGAAAAGGATTATCCTTACGCAGATGAAGCACGTACACGCACTGAACTATGGAAGATACGCACCCGTAGATTCCACCAAATAACTCGCAAAGGTCAAACCAAGTACCAATATGACAGTCTCTTTCAGGACAAAAAAACCACAAGAGACACATTCGGCACCTCCCAAATTCGAATTTTCTTTTTCTAACCTTGGAAATGAGTTTAGAGACGCAAATGACCAGAGCCAGAATCGCCAAATCCACGCCAATTACTGCAAATTCCGGCTTTTCTGAGGAGGAAAAAAAATCACATATCGCTGAAATAATCTCTTGGATGAGGCTAATGATTAAAAAGATCCAGTGTGAGAAGCCCTGCAAAAGTAATTAGTAATATGATTAATTAAAGTTACAAGACATCGCAGAAACAAATATGCGCAAATGAAAGCTTAACTATTGTTAAGAGTTTGACCACTACATTGGTTATGTTACATATTCAACAAAGCTTAAAAAAGGCATCCATCAAAAAGATTAACCTCAACTAAATTTTATGAATGTTGACCACCATATTGGTCTTGTACATTAATCAACCAATTTATCAAGGACTTCAAGAAAAGGGTTCATCTTCACGATGGTTAAATTTGAGCATCTAATCCAGACTCTACTGAAGAGGCTCGAGGGTTTTAAACAATTATACAAGGCTTCCCATTTCAGACGTGGAATAAACTCTCAACAAACTTAACTTATACAGTAACTTGAAAAGAAAAATAAAGGATAAAATGATAAGAACATACAAACGTGATTCAAATTAATGCAGAACCCTCAACTCATCCGGTTGACAAGCAACTTGATCTCTCGAAAGTATGCCTTACAGTCTTTAAAATACAGTAGAATATTTTTACATTTAATAAAAAAACGTTGAAGATTTTTTTACCTTTCGGTCGCTGTTATCATTGTCTGCCGGTCCTGGTGGTCCTGGTGATCCTGGTTCCTGGTATGAAAAGGCAATTGCGTAAACAAATTAATATAATATAAAATAAAAAGGTTTTGCTGAAGGTTTTCTTCTAGTCCAATACTACTGAGAGATTCTTTAACTAATTTTATTTGAGGACATCTTGTGAGGTCTATTTTTAATTCTACTTCAATGGTCCAAACGGTCTATATTTTAAGTCTTCACTCAAATATCATTCTTGAAAATAATTAAATAAATTGAAAACTACTAAGACTGTATAGTTGCGGCCAACAAAATTCACAGATATAGTACTTTGAGAAAAAAAGAAAATAACTATTTTGGGTCAATAAATAACAACCATTCAAACAATGGTTAAATGATTTCAAATTTGAGTTTTGTTTTGTTTTTTTTCCCCATTAGAGACCGTTTTGATCATTATAATACAATGTGAAGCCTCTACAAGAGTGTCCCTCAAATAAGCTTAATAATAGAGGAACCCTCAAATAAGCTCTTTAGAATAAAACTTCTGCTGCATTGTATTTCAATGTTTTCTTAAACATTGTGTTCGGGCCCGTTTGGAAGTGTTTTTGGAACAGTTAAAGCGCTTTTGACAACGTTTGGCAGAAAAGTTTAGAAGAACTTTTGGGCCATAGAAGCGCTTTGAAGAAGCACCTGCCATGTGCTTCTTCCCAAGTGCTTTTCCAAGAAGCACTTCGATTTCTTATGAAAATTTCAACGTCTTTATAATAAAATCGCTTTTTGTAGAAGTGTTTATAAATAGAAGTACTTTCTAGAGAAGCGAGTGACAAATGAGCGTTTCATTTATGTTGTTGGTCATAGCTTACAACTAGATGTCTAACTATTTCAATTTATCTCATTTTTTATAAGAATGAATTTTGAATAAAGACTTGGTGCACCCTACAGATGTCCCCAACAATAAAAGTAGACTATCTACCTATATGTGTAAGTGTAACAAATATATACTCACTGTAACATCGCCAAGTTGGTCCTTTTTTGGAGTATCGGGGCTGATCTCATCTCCTCCAGGAGAGCCTTTATTGGTTTCAGTTGCTTCTACTCCCTATTGTATGAAAAGCAATTGCATTAATAAATTAATATAAAAATAGGTAAAAGAATATGGTTGTCAAATTGAATAAGACATTCATGTGTGTGTATTGTACTTACATAGACGTCGTCAGGTTCAGCCTCGTCAGCTTTAGTTATTTCAAGGCTTCCAACTTCGTTTAGTCCCTAATTTATGGAAAAATAATTGTGAAAAAACTTAATATATACAACCCACTGTCACATCGTCAATGCTAGAGAATTACCATATACAACTCACATCTTCATCTTCAACTAACTTTTCAGGGCTTTCAGCTTCATTTAATCCCTATTGTTCGAAAAACAAATTGCATTAACAAACGAACATATAAAAGAGTAAAAAAGGTTTCTCCCGTCAAATATTGAAAAGACAATACATGTTGTGCGTGCGTACCTTGCTTTGCAACTCTGCTCCTACACCTAGAAGATCATTCATTTCTCGTACGCGAGAGTCTATTCCAACTAGATAGTTTGTCTCATATGTCAAATTGGGACGGTCTAAAAAAATTTGTGAAATCTCTTCAGTGATTTCATGAATATATTTGGATGCGTGCCTGCTGGTTTAAAAACATGTTAATCAATACATGAAATGGAATTTTGCTATATAAATGTTTAAATCATGCAAAGAACATATAATCCCAAAAAAAAAGGAGGATTTGCTCAATTAAAAAGATGACATACCTATATCTAGAAGGTTACGTTTTTCTCTAAAAAGAAGTTCTTATTAGTTTGTCCATATGGCATTCGTTGATTTTTGCCAACTTTTGAAAGACTGGGACCCCAACCAAAAAATGAAAGAAAGATAGGGACCAAACTGTTAGGGCCCGTTCGGAAATGTTTTTAGAGCCTGTTTTTAGTTTATATTTCCTGTTTTTCTGCAAATATAGGTTCGGTATATTGTTTTTGTTTTCCCTCACAAAATGTTTTCTAAAAACAAATTCAACTTTGTGAACAAAAATTGAAAATGATAAAATGTTGTTTTCAATTTCAACGTTTTCATTTTTTGAAGAGAAATTCTTGATTACAATTTTTTTTTTCTTTCAAATAATTACCTTTTTTTCAATACAAATTTTATATTTATTTTTAATTGTTTAAGAGAAATTCTAAATTTTTAATAATTTTACTTACATGAAAGCCTCATAACCATAAAAGTGGGACATACATTTTTCCACGCAGGTCTGCATTAAAAAAAAAAAAAAAAATTCACGTAGGCATTTAACAATTTAATTAACAGTCCGATTAATGGAGGATGATTTACAGAGTTTATAACAGTCCAATTAACAGTCCTGATTAGGAGAGAGTTTATAACTGCGAGAGGTTTTTTTTTAAAAATTTAAATTTATTTTAGAATTAAAAAAAATAATGGGTAGTTATCTGATTTTTCTTTTTAATTTTAATTTTTTTTAATATAAAAAAAATGTGATTTTACCGTATTATTCTCATTTAATTAATAATTTTAATTCTTAGAATTTGCATTAACCAATACATTTTATGGTATTTTGAATGTTTCATTGTTCTCTCTGCCTTTTCCCTTTATATAAAAAGTAGAAAATCCACAAATATATATATATAGCCAATAAGTGGTTAGAAAAATACCTGTCTTTGTTTAAAGCGAACCCAGACAAATTTGCTGCTTCCGTAAGAGCCGCCCTCCATCCCTTCACCTTCTCCAAATGATCCTTGAATCTGGATTCATGTTCAACAAATGCTTCACCAAAAGTGCTCCTTTGGTGTCTTACATCTGAGGGGTCCACGTCGTAAAAAGTCGGCAGAACAATTTTCTGCCGTGATTTCTTACATTCAAGGATCTTAGCAAGCTCGTCCAAGCACCAAGTTGAGGAGGCATAATTTTTAGAGAATACGATGACAGAAATCCTTGACTTTTCAATTGCTTCAGAAATCTCTCTTGGTAGATCTCGTCCATTTTGGAGTTGATCATCATCCCGGAAGGTGTTAATTCCCCTGCTGAGCAAGCTGCTGTACAAAAGGTCTACAACCCTGAAGCGTGTATCCTCACCTCTAAAACTAAGAAAGACATCATATTTCCTTTGACGGGTGGAAGGAGAAGAGGAAGAGGCTGCTGGTTCAGTGGTGATATTGTAAGCCATATTGTTTGATAATTGGATGCGCCTCTTGCTTAACCCTCTCGACTGATAAAATCGAAGCAAATGTGAAAAACTCTGTCAAACTCTATATAAAGGCAAGGGTACTAATCAACTTTCTCATGGCGGCCTCTTGCTTAGCACTTTCCTGCTACCTTCAGCGCGTGTAAACTGCGTACCGTCACCGTGTTGAAAATTGGCAACAAATTGTGGACCCACACCACACGTGTAAACCGCTTACCCAGGGACGGACCGTCCTTCTGATTAAAATAGCAAACCCCGCACACCTTCCCCAAGTTCCAATCAACCCATGTAAATGGACCCCAACTGACAGATTTAGTGCATTGACTTGGTGGAGTTGCATGCGAGGCAACTTCCCTTTGTAGTCCCCCCCACACTTTCCCAATTTTATTAATATTTAACACTTCACATAAATAAAAACAAACAAAAAAATCTTCACGTACAGAAACAATTAACATTAAAAACTACAGTTCCCCGTTAAATTTCTGTTTAAATTAAAACCACACACCCCATTCCTCAACTTTAAAAATTGTAATAATTTTTTGTTTAATATTGTAAAATTAGCATCAAAGAATTTTGAAAAATTATTTGAGTATGAGATATACATGAATTGTTCTATTTTAGAGGGGAAAATTTTGGGTTTGAGTTATCTAGCTAGCATTAGAGATGGACTTAATAGGTTTCTATACAAGGTAAATTTAGCCCACCCTATTTTAAAATCCTTGGTCCGTCCCTCGCGTATCGCCGCTATTTTGGGTAGGGCTCGTACCATGTTGACCTCACCTTCCTTTTCAAGCAAATCCCACTAATTAAGGCATAATCCTTGCTTGTCATACGTAACATCCCACCAAACAAGGAGTAGCTAGACATGCCCCCTTCTATGCCTTCTCAATGCCCAAAGGCCCCAAATCAAGGGGAGGCCATGTAGAATCCCCAAACCAAGGAGAGTCATGCATTCTCTACCACTTCTTGGTGTGTATGATCTCAATTTCATCAATTTTCTTAATTTCATCAGTTAATATGTTTTCATATAATGTGATCAACATGCGGTCCAATAATTTCAAGTGTCGTATATCAATAATTATTTGCCTAATAGTGTTTTTCTTTTCAATATAAGAAGAGATCTTAAATTTGAATATCCCTCTTGAAATAATAAAATAAGAAATGTCATATGAACTTGACCTAACTTCAAGTGTAATAAGTAATTCTATTAATAGTTGAAGATTTCTGATCAATTCGTAAATCTTTTACCTAAGATTCTGCTCTTGTTTTCTATTGTCACGATTGGGTGGTAGATTAATTAGTTTGGTTATCCATTGTACACATGTTATAATATTTGTTCAATACCATATATACTCCAACAAAAAAGAAAAAAGAAAAAGGATTTCTAACCAAGCTTGCACAACACATTCATCATATCATTACTTGTGGCTTTTGAACTTTGTAGGATCGAATTACATAAAATTAGGGCTGGGCATCTAAACCGAAATACCGAAACCGTATCCAAATCATACCGTACCATACCGATTTCATACCGTTTCAGTTGGCATGAGGAGATATTTGGTACGATACCGTACCGTACCATGGGAGTATGGTATGCTAGCAGTACCAAGTATTTGGTACCGGTAAATACCGTACCGTACCGAAGTATAATTTTTATTTTTAAAGTGTTATGAAAACTAGAAAGAACTTGTTCTCATTGAGATAAGAACAAGAATCTGTATGTAAAAATAAACCATGCATGCAACTTTTGCTTTGTTACTATTTTAATAGTTTCCATTCTCAGCTTTGTTAAAAATTGACTGAGCTTTGTTATTGGGTATGGAGCTGCATATGACTCGAAGATTCTCCTTCACATACAAAATCTGCATTTATTTTTGTTAATTACATAATGAAATGGTGCCTGATGTTTTTATTGGTTGCTGCTCTATTTTTTTTGGTTGCTGCTCTGTGAGGTTTTTATAAATTGGTGCCTGTTGTGGTATATGCATGTGAAGCAGAAGCTTTATCTTGGGGTTTATTTTGATTTTTGTTAATTCTTTGTCATTATTATTTGGATTGTGTTTGTAATTTTGTAAGCCATAAAGCATAATTATCATTTATTTCGGTTTGTAAGCCATAAGGCATGAGTTTTAACCATTTGGATTGGTTGATTTGGATGTTGAATCTGTTGAGGGATATTGATTTGGTTGATTTGGATATTGAATCTGTTGATGGATATTGATTTGGTTGATTAGGATTTGGATATTGAAATTGTTGAATATTTGAATATGTAACTTAGGCATCACATATTTTGGTGAATGAATAGGTCGTTGAATATTGAATTGGTTCATTTTTTAGTTGTGTTATTTTGATACCAAAATGGTCCGGTACCATACCAACCAATACCAATTTGGTACCTTATCAACTTTGGCAAACTATAATCCCAGACCGAAGGATACGGTTTTAATTTCCGATATTTCAATAGCGTTAAAGCTTAAATACCGTAATTTAATTCCTGCCCACCCATACATAAAATTATGAACAATGAAGAAATCAAACACAAAATACACAAATGAAATAGCAAGTTAACGTGCCCTCCACAAACAATGAATGCCATTCAACATTAGACCAAACCCACGAGTAACATAACCATGAATTTATTTAATGAAAAAGTGATTTCCTTTATTAAAGTTTAAAATAATCAATTATGCACGACCCCGACAAATTAATTTGCTTCAAACTTTTGGTTGGTCCACTCACTTCGTTTTCTTTTCAAGTTTCTTATTTTTTAAAGACCAAAACCCACTCTCATTGTTTTAGTCTCTGTTCCACCATCTTCTTCCTCCCACTCTATCAAATTCCTCTCATTTCTGAAACTGGAGCCAACCAGCAATGAAATCGATCGTGAATTTCGATTCTTCAGGACATACAAAAATGGCCACGTCGAAAAGTTCTACACAACCCACAAAATCCCACCTTCTAACGACCCCATCACCGGGGTCCAATCCAATCCAAAGACATCATAATCTCACCGGAACCCGTTATTTCCGCTCGTATCTTCCTACCCAAGATCCATGATCCGACCCGGAAACTCCCCGTCCTCTTCTACATCCACGGCGGCGGGTTGTGCTTCGAGTCCACCTTCTCCCCGCTCTACCACAACCACGTTGCCTCACTGGTCACTGAAGCCCGAGTTGTTGCGGTGTCTGTCGAATACGGGTTGTATCCGGATCGACCCATACCCGCTTGCTACGAAGATTCATGGGCCGCTCTCGAATGGGTCGTGTCCCATTCGGCCAGGAATGGACCTGAGCAATGGTTGAACGAGTACGCTGACTTTGACCGGGTTTTTATAAGCGGGGACAGCGCTGGAGCGAACATATCTCACAATTTGGCGGTTCGGCTCGGGCCTGATGGGTTATTGGGTGTGAAATTTAACGGGATGGTTCTGGTGCATCCGTTCTTTGGGGGTTTGGAGGAGGATGATGAAATGTGGCTTTACATGTGTCCGGAGAACGGTGGGTTGCAGGATCGTAGACTGAAACCGCCTGCAGAGGATCTGGCAGGGATTGGGTGTGGGAGTGTGTTGATATTTTTTGCTGCTGAAGACCATCTGAGGGAGGTGGGCCAGTGGTACTATGATGAGCTGGCGAAGAGTAAGTGGGGTGGGAGTGTTGAGGTGGTGGAGCATCTGTTAGCGAGATATCCATATTCTATTAGGATATTGTTTTGTTTATTTCTTTTTGTATAGATATTATGTAATTAGGATACCACTTATTTTTCCTAGTTTAAACCTACTAGAGTTTGCAACCTGTATTATAAATACATCATTTCTGAGAATGAAATATATCTGAAAATATTCTACCATATTATTTGACTTGGTATCAGAGCCTAGTTTCTGTGACCTGTGTGTGTTGTGCCCACCCGTATTCTACTATGTGCCCTAATTTCTTTTAGGGTTCTTGTGACCATGCTTGTGCTGTGTTTATCATCTCTACTTCGTGTTGTGTTTATTTCCGCTGCTATCATGGGTGATGATTCCAAGGTTGTGATTGGTACTGGTGCGTCTACACCGGAAGGAGGCACGTCCCTCGCGTGATTACTCTACCCCGATTACGTCTACAAATTGGATGGCTCCAATTATGCCTCTTGGTCTCGTGGTGCTCGTATTTCGATTACTAGTCGTCGTATGGCAGGTTGGATCAATGGAACGATGCCTGCTCCGTCTTCAAATTCTGGTGCCTATGCCGAATGGGAAGAAGATAATTGCTTGGTGCAGTCATGGCTTCTCAATTCCATGACTGAACCAGTTCGTGCCTTGTTTGATCATGGTGATACCTGCTTTTGATATCTGGGAGGCTGCTCGGAAGACCTATACCTGTGACTCAGAATAGTTCTCGGTTGTTTCAACTCCAAGGACAATCCATACTTACAAGTCAGAATGGTGAATCTGTGAAAGTGTTCTATGAAAAACTCAATGCTATCTGGCAGGAGATTGATTGTCTGTTCTACATGAGTTTAGTTGTTTTACTCCTGATGGGCTCGTTGTTGAAAGAAATTGCAGTCGATCGAGTTTATAATTTTCTTGAAGGACTTGATCCACAGGATATGATGGTGTTCGTAGCCGTATTCTTGCTCTTAGTCCTGTTCCACCTCCTCTCGAAGCCTATGCCATGGTCGTGGAGGAAGATACCCGCCAGTCTACTATGCTTGGAGGATCGTTGGCCCTCAAAGTCGACCCAGCTCCTCAACGACCGATCGCCCAGCACCATGCGACCGGTCGCTCGCCGTCCAGAAAATTTGGTTCTTCTCCTGGGTCTCGTCCTTCTGCATCTACCTCTAGCTCTCTTGAAGGTCCGCCTAAGTGCCGCCATTGTAATGGGAATCATTACTCTGAGAAGTGTTTTAAGGAGCATGGTTACCCTGATTGGTTTGCTGACTACAAAGCTCGTATGTATGGCCCCAAGGCCACTTACACTGTGACTCCTGACGAGGCCCGTCCTCCGACTCCATCTGCAAATCTGTATGCTTCTGATACTATGCCAGGTATGGGTTCTACTACTTGGATAATTGACACTTGGTGCTTCTGATCATATGACTTATAATGATAATATGTTTGATGAGTTGTCGCATAACCCCCGTGACCCATATATTAC
Organism: Prunus fruticosa; assembly: GCA_018703695.1. Classification (NCBI taxonomy): domain Eukaryota; kingdom Viridiplantae; phylum Streptophyta; class Magnoliopsida; order Rosales; family Rosaceae; genus Prunus; species Prunus fruticosa. Next base: position 32,142,936 of record CM031924.1, read on the forward strand.
TAGTGCTAATGGTTTACCTTCTCCAGTTACCGGTGAAGGTACCATCCATCTCACCCATTCTTTACCTCTGTCTCATGCCCTCTTGGTTCCCAATATTCATTGCAATTTGTTATCTGTTGGGCGTTTACTTGATACACTTAACGCTTCTGCTACATTCTATTCTATCCATTGTTTTTTCCAGGATCTCAGGACTCACGAGAAGATTGGGCATGGTAAACGGATAGGGGTTATATTACTTACAGTTGCCGACTTGCATCAGTTCGTGATTGTGTCGCTAATAAAGCTCTAAGTGGCAGTGTCAAAAACAAGCAACAACTTTGGTTATGGCATCGTCGCTTAGGACATCCGTCGTTTGGTTATCTTAGACATTTGTTTCCTTCGTTATTTAGTTCGTGTGATGAGTCTAGTTTCAAATGTGAGACTTGTGTAATGGCCAAGAGCCACCGTACCTGTTTTTCCCTTAAGTAATAATAAAGCTGCTTTGCCTTTTGAGTTAGTACATTCTGATGTCTGGGTCCTGCTCGTATGACTTCTCATGGTTTCCGTTGGTTTGTGACGTTTATTGATGACTGCACTCGCTTAACATGGGTGTATTTGATGAAGAATAAACATGATGTTGCCTCCATTCTTCCTGACTTTTGTGCCATGGTGTCTACTCAGTTGTATGCTCGTGTCAAAGTATTTCGTACTAATAATGGCGGTGAATATGTGAATCATACCTTGGCCCAGTTCTTTCATGATCAAGGTATCATTCACCAAACTACCACTCCATTCACACATCAACAGAATGGTGTGTCTGAAAGGAAGAATCTCCAGTTACTTGAAGTTGCTCGCTCTCTGATGTTGGATATGTCTTCTTCCTCATCATCTTTGGGGACATGGTGTCTTGGTCGCCGCCTACTTGATTAACCGTACTCCTAGTCGGGTTCTTGATTTCAAGACTCCACTTGATGTGTTGTGTGCTCTTACTTCTCTGGTTTCGGTCTCTAAGTTACCTCCGAAGGTGTTTGGGTGTGTTGCGTATGTTCATGTCTACTCCCATCAACGGAGTAAAGTTGATCCTTGTGCTCTCCGCTGCTTTTTCATTGGTTATTCTACTACTCAGAAGGGTTATAAGTGTTATCACCCGCCTACTCAGAATGTACATGTCACTTTGGATGTCACATTTCATGAAGAAGTACCATATTATGTTTCTCACTCCTCTTCAATTCAGGGGGAGATGGGGAGTGAATTATTAAAGAGTTTTAGAGTGGAAAATATTGAAGTTTTTGGACCTGAAGAAGGAATTTTTGGCGAACAGGAAACGACCGGTCGCAGGGAAGAAAACGACCGGTCGCACACGAATCTATGGTGAAAACGATTGGTCGCACATAGAAAGCGACTGGTCGCCTGCCTCGACGAAGGACAACAATACCGATACGAGCGAAGCGACCGGTCTCAGTGAGGAAGCGACCAGTCGCGAACGAATCTGCCCAGGAAACGACCAGTCTCACATAGGAAGCGACCGGTCGCGCGCCTCGATGAGCAACAACAGGACCGATACGAGTGATGCGACCGGTCGCCAGGAAGCCACGACCGGTCGCGGACGATATTTTGGTATTTTCGAGCCTCTCTCAGAAGGACATAACAGTGATATTGGCGACTCTCGTACAGATGAAATTGATAATAGACCCCCCTCTGCCCCTCCCATTACCTCAATCAAGCTGTGATAATGAGGTACTTTCTAGTGATGTGCCTACCTATTCTTTGCCCCAACGTACTACCCGTGGGAAACCTAAAGTGCAATATTCTCCTGATATACATGCCAAGTTTAAATATCTCATTAACCATTATATTTCAACTCATCATTTATCTAAGTCATATGCATCATATTTGTGTCAATTATCTAGTGTATGTGTGCTGTTAAGCTCATAATTTCGTACATATACGTACCCTATTTACTTACTCATTTTGCTTAGTTTCTTAGTATTTTGAGTTATTTGCCTCTCTTTGTGTGTTTTGTAGGCCAATAGAGCATGAGAGCATGAGAGGAATACAACTTAAGGCATTTGAAGCAATATGGTGCAAAAACGTGCAAAAACTGGAGCCTGAGTTAGAAGTTCATTTCAGACTTATCTTCTTCATCCGAACTTGGATTGGGCCAATACTTGTGTGGTTGGATCAATGACATTCTGAACTTCAAACTGGACATCTTAAAGTCATCATTTGATTCAGCCCAACCCAATTCGTGAGCCCATGGAAATACACATCATGCTGAAGGGAAGATGAGCTCATTGCATGCTTGGTCATGATGAGCTAGGCATGAGCTATTAGTTTCTGAATGGAAGCTTGGTCATGCTGACATGAGGATGAGCTAGGGCTGCTGGTGGGATTTATTAATTCAAGTGCATCAACCACTTCAGATTTTCTAATTCAAGTGCATCAACCATTTCAGATTTTATAATACAAGTGTTGTATGCATTAGCCATATTGAATTCTGATTCACCTAACCTCTATGCCTATATATAGAGAGTCTCTAAAGAGCTAAAACTCACATCCTGAGTTCCATCATTCACACTTCCATTGTACACAAAGAGAGGGAACGTTGAGAGTCACAAAGGGAGAGAAGGGAGAAGGCAGCAGCTGGGAGGCTTTGGCCTCCTAGCAGCCATGGAGATGAATCTTTTCCATCTCTAGCATGCTGTCCTTATCTTCTTCTCCTCCCTTTGTCTTTTATTTTCTTCTTGTATTTACTTTGTTTTTCAGTTATTAGTTTTAATAAACATCTTGCTAGTCTTGTATCATGGTTTGAGTTTATAAAGTTTGATTTCATTCATGAATTCTTCTTCACTATTTTAATGGAGCTGTTTTGCATCCTTTGATTGATCACCTAAGGTTTTATGCGTTATGCTCTTGTTGGGAAGGTTTGGGGATCATCTTCATTCCATCCATTAGCAACTCATGTGATTTGGTTTCTAGGTCTCCTAATGTAAACACCATACTTGGGGTCCTTGTGATGTTCAATGCAATTTGATCCAAACACCATGGACTTATTTGTGAGCATCTTCATGAGTGAATCAATTTGTTTACTTGCTGCCATAACAAGATTAGAACAATTAGGGTGGATTCTAAAACAACACCATCTTGTCCTAGTTATTTTCTTTCTTCCTGTTTTGTTTCTTTTGTTTTCATTTTTGTATTGTGTAGGAAAACTGAGTTGGATCATTCAATCACCAATCCCTGTGGAATCGACCTCGCACTTACATACGCTAAACTACCAACGGTTCGTGCACTTGCGAGTATCACAAGTTGAGGATGCAGTGAATCCATTTTGGTGCAGCTGAATCTACGCAACAAGTTTTTGCGCCGTTGCCGGGGATTGGTAACATTGCTTGATTCTATTTGGTTTTCCTACTTTTTATTTATTTTTATCTTTTTCATAACTAGACAATTTCATGTTTTAAAGTTAATGAGGTTAATTGATAAGTTGTGTTTGTAGTCCAACGGACAAGGACAATTGCCTTACAAGCAAGAGAACTGGGTTTGAGTCCCAGCTTACACAACACCAAAGAAAGGGTTCAAGTAGCATGTTGATTATTTCTAGTTTCTGGTTTCATTCACTTGTTCTTAATTAACTATCTTGTTCAAGTTTACATAAACACCATATGACTCTTGGACTGATTAGTGAATGGATGGGTAGATATTGAAGACAAACACCATGTTTAAATTCTACTTGGTTCTTTATTGTTCTTCTTGTTCTTAATGGGTTTGGAATTTGTGTTTAGACTAAACACCATAGCTAAATACTTGTTCTGAATACTTGATTACAACCACACACCAAATGGATAATCATATTTGAGAAAGAACGAACTCCATAAGCTAGTTTGATTTACTTTGATGCTTGTTACTTTGAAGCATGGAATTAGATGTTTGTGGTGAAGTTGAATCCCTAATCTTGATGTTCTAGTTTAGTTTATCCTTTTCATTTATGTTCTGGTTCCTAATCCAATAAATCTAAAAATCTATTTCAAGTTTCCTTGTCTTTCTTTAATAATTTCTGAAGTAGCTCAATAAGAAAGAGGGAAAGAGAGGAGACAACCCAATCCATAGAAACATGGAGTTTGGAGCAGCGGAGAAGTCGACCTCCAGTTGCTATGGCCAACCACGCTCTAACTATCACTTCAAAGGGAGCATTCCGATCATATCTCTTTCATTTGTATAATAACTGCTACTCATTCTTAGTTGTGTCTCATTTTCTGTTTTGTTTTTGTTAGGGTGTTCTTTTCCTTGATGTGGGAGAAACATGATGAGCAGCTGACCCAAATACTCAAAGAAGAACATGTGCTGCCATACTATGTGCATTTCCCTCTCATTGTCTTCAAGGGGAAGTTCTAAACTCTCTTTCTTTTATTTCTTTCATTTCATTCCTTTACCCTGGATTTCATGTGCATTGCATGCTTTCATGGATTCAAATATTGAGGGCAATGCTTCATTTAAGTTTGGGGTGCTGGAAATTGTTTTTAGTTGCTGGAAAGTTTTTTTTTAGTTTTTGTGTTTGTGTTTGAAAACGTAGGCTTCTTCATTGCTACAAAAATTTTATTTTCTGCTTTTGTTTTGAAAGTTTGGTCCGCGTTGTGTTCTTCATTTTTTCATGTTGAATCCAACGACATAAAGAACGTTAAAATGGACCAAGTGGTTTGAAAGTTACATGTCAAAACAGATTTTATGTTGAAATTGAGCAAAACAGCAATTTGAAACCTCACGTTTTTCTTTTTCTGTTTCTTTTTCTTTGAATCATTTTCAGTTTTCCTTCCCACACCAATGATAAATCTTGAGTCTAACTTCTAATATGGCTCTTAGGAATTTGATAAGCATTGTGTTAGGTCTGAATCTTATTCTTTTGCTAGCTAAGTCTCACATAATTATGTTTGAGCTTTCTATGCACTTTAGCCATGATTATACAACTCTTGCATGTCTTACCCAATTGTATGCATTTTTGCTTGTGTGATTCACTGGAATGTTAAGTTTATAACTAAGATATGATTTAGGCCATCTTTGTTAAGCCTCTTTCTTTTTCCTCCATCAACCCATACAATATATATTCCATTGTAAACCCTTTTGTGCTCAAACACTTAGCCATTTCTTTCTATCACCTTATTATCCATTAAACATCCTATCATCTAGGGGACATGTAGAGTATGATTGTATTTGAGATTGTAATGTATTCAAGGCAATAAATGAGCTATAAAAAAAAATGAAAAGAAAAAGAGAAAAGAAGTGTGGCCAATGTAGTCACGACCCTAGGGTGATATAAGGAGAAATCAAGGTGATCTAGGGTGAAGAGCCGCAAAATTGGGCCAACTATTATACAAAGTGTGTAAATGTCAAAATCAAATTGTGAAGTGATTCAATTGCAAAATCTGGTGTTGTGAGCTCTTCAATTTATGTGCCTTACATTTCAAATGTCAATGATCTTGTTTACATGTCATGCTCTATTTTGTTCTTTAGACCTTGTGTTTCCATATCCATTCCTTTTCTAACCATTACATTACATCCATGAGTAAAGTCCTATTGATTTTGGTTTAGCTTGGCAAACTTGTGTTCATTCTTGTAGGAATTCATATCGTTGTTTGAGAAGCACGAGTTGTATCTTCATGGCTATTTCACACACACACCTTGAGCATGATTTGTGTGAGATTGTGGTAGCACTTGAATAATGTTTAGAACTTCCTTAGTGCTTGTTTTGTTCCTTGTTGAGCCATGTCTATGAAGTTTAAAATTTCTGTTCGGTTGGAAGGTTAACATTTTTGTTTTTGTTTTGTTTTAGTTCTTTGTTTTGCTTAAGGACTAACAAATCTATTAAGTTTTTGACTACTTTGTTTTGTAGAGTCAGTAAAACGTTTGTGGGTATTGTAATTGTTAAACCCTCAGGAGACACAACTCCTCCTACTAGGGATGCCTAGAGGTTTAAAGGCTTGTTGCATACGCTCAATGCAATCGAGTTACCTACGAAAGTGGTCTAGTTAACTTCTTGTTTTGTTTTTATCTTTGTTTTTCTTTTGTTTTGCTCGAGGGCTAGCAAAATCTAAGTTTGGGGGTGTGTTAAGCTCATAATTTCGTACATATACGTACCCTATTTACTTACTCATTTTGCTTAGTTTCTTAGTATTTTGAGTTATTTGCCTCTCTTTGTGTGTTTTGTAGGCCAATAGAGCATGAGAGCATGAGAGGAATACAACTTAAGGCATTTGAAGCAATATGGTGCAAAAACGTGCAAAAACTGGAGCCTGAGTTAGAAGTTCATTTCAGACTTATCTTCTTCATCCGAACTTGGATTGGGCCAATACTTGTGTGGTTGGATCAATGACATTCTGAACTTCAAACTGGACATCTTAAAGTCATCATTTGATTCAGCCCAACCCAATTCGTGAGCCCATGGAAATACACATCATGCTGACAGGAAGATGAGCTCATTGCATGCTTGGTCATGATGAGCTAGGCATGAGCTATTAGTTTCTGAATGGAAGCTTGGTCATGCTGACATGAGGATGAGCTAGGGCTGCTGGTGGGATTTATTAATTCAAGTGCATCAACCACTTCAGATTTTCTAATTCAAGTGCATCAACCATTTCAGATTTTATAATACAAGTGTTGTATGCATTAGCCATATTGAATTCTGATTCACCTAACCTCTATGCCTATATATAGAGAGTCTCTAAAGAGCTAAAACTCACATCCTGAGTTCCATCATTCACACTTCCATTGTACACAAAGAGAGGGAACGTTGAGAGTCACAAAGGGAGAGAAGGGAGAAGGCAGCAGGCTGGGAGGCTTTGGCCTCCTAGCAGCCATGGAGATGAATCTTTTCCATCTCTAGCATGCTGTCCTTATCTTCTTCTCCTCCCTTTGTCTTTTATTTTCTTCTTGTATTTACTTTGTTTTTCAGTTATTAGTTTTAATAAACATCTTGCTAGTCTTGTATCATGGTTTGAGTTTATAAAGTTTGATTTCATTCATGAATTCTTCTTCACTATTTTAATGGAGCTGTTTTGCATCCTTTGATTGATCACCTAAGGTTTTATGCGTTATGCTCTTGTTGGGAAGGTTTGGGGATCATCTTCATTCCATCCATTAGCAACTCATGTGATTTGGTTTCTAGGTCTCCTAATGTAAACACCATACTTGGGGTCCTTGTGATGTTCAATGCAATTTGATCCAAACACCATGGACTTATTTGTGAGCATCTTCATGAGTGAATCAATTTGTTTACTTGCTGCCATAACAAGATTAGAACAATTAGGGTGGATTCTAAAACAACACCATCTTGTCCTAGTTATTTTCTTTCTTCCTGTTTTGTTTCTTTTGTTTTCATTTTTGTATTGTGTAGGAAAACTGAGTTGGATCATTCAATCACCAATCCCTGTGGAATCGACCTCGCACTTACATACGCTAAACTACCAACGGTTCGTGCACTTGCGAGTATCACAAGTTGAGGATGCAGTGAATCCATTTTGGTGCAGCTGAATCTACGCAACATGTGCCAACTAAGTTGCAGGATGCTCTATCTGATCAAAACTGGGTAGATACAATGCATGTTGAGATGGAAGCCTTGAACAAGAATGCTACTTGGGAGTTAGTTCCTTTACCAAAAAGAAAAAAGGCAGTTGGGTGCAGATGGATGTTTACTTTGAAGCACAAGGCTGATGGTTCCATTGACCGTTACAAGGCAAGATTGGTAGCAAAATGATATACTCAGACATATGGAGTGGATTACACAGAGACTTTTGCTTCAGTAGCTAAGCTCAACATTGTACGCGTACTCTTATCCTTAGCTGCTAACCATGACTGGCCGCTGCTATAATTTGATGTCAAAATGCATTCCTCCACTGTGACCTCAAGGAAGAAATATATATGGATCCTCCACCGGGTATCCCTGTGACCTCTAAGGAGGGTGTGGTGTGCAACCTACGAAAATCCTTGTATGGATTGAAGCAGTCTCCAAGAGCGTGGTTTGGAAGATTTGCTGCATCCATGAAGAAGTTTGGGTATGTGCAAAGTAACTCTGATCATACTTTGTTTTTGAAGCGTCATAAAGGTAAATTGACGGCTTTAATTATTTATGTTGATGATATGATTGTGACTGGAGATGATCATGTAGAAATACAGAGTCTTCAGAAGTATTGGCTTCCGAGTTTGAGATGAAATCATTGGGTGATTTAAAGTATTTTCTTGGGATTGAAGTTACCAGATCTAAACATGGTATTTTTCTATCCCAAAGAAAGTATATTTTGGATTTACGTGCAGAAACTGGAATGTTGGATTATAAACCGATTGATACCCCTAGTGAGCAGAATCATAAGTTGGGGATATATCCCGATCAAGTTCCAACTGAATAAAGAATGTTATCAACGACTTGTGGGGAAGTTGATTTATTTAGCTCATACCCATCCTGACATTGCGTATGCTGTAAATATAGTAAGTCAGTTTATGCACTCTCCTAGTGTAGATCATATGGGGGCTGTGACTCGTATTTTAAGGTATTTGAAAGTAACTCCTGGTAAGAGGTTAATTTTCTCCAAGTATGGTCATACGGATGTAGAAGGATATACATATGCTGATTGGGCAGGTTTAGCCAGATAGGCGTTCGACATCTGGGTATTTTATGTTTGTGGGTGGCAATCTTGTTACGTGGAGGAGCAAGAAACAAAAGGTGGTGTCTAGATCTAGTGCTTATGCCGAGTATCGGGGAATGGCCCATGGTGTATCTGAGTTACTATGGTTGAGAAGATTGTTGAAAGATCTTGGTTTTGGGTCTAATAAACCCATGGATTTATATTGTGACAATACGGCTGCGATTGCAATTACTCATAACCCTGTATAACATGACCGTACGAAGCATGTGGAGGTTGATCGAAATTTCATTAAAGAAAAGTTGGATGCGGAGATTGTGTCCTTCCCCTTCATCCGTTCAGAGTATCAGTTCAGCTGATGTTCTTACGAAAGCTGTTTCTACAAGTATCTTTCTCAACTCGCTTGACAAGTTGGGCATGTGTGACGTCTTTGCTCCAACTTGAGGGGGAGTGTTAGCGAGATATCTCTATTCTATTAGGATATTGTTTTGTTTATTTCTTTTTGTATAAATATTATGTAATTAGGATACCACTTATTTTTCCTAGTTTAAACCTACTAGGGTTTGCAACCTGGATTATAAATACCTCCTTTCGAAGAATGAAATATATCTGAAAATATTCTACCATACTGTTTGACTGCATCAAGGTGAGAGCCACGTGTTTCATCTGATGAAGCCTGATTGCGAGAAGGCTACAAATTTGATCAAGAAATTTGGTTCCTTTATTAACCAAAAGTAGGCAGGTAAAAGAAACAAGTTGAAATTTTCAACATGCATTGTAAGTTGTAATCACATCCATTTACTTTCGTCCAAAAAAAATCACATCCACTTACTTTACCTTGCTTGCTTGCTATAATGCTGTCTCTGATTCTCATACATGCTTTGTTCACTAAACAAGAACAATTATAATGTGAACTTGGAGATAAATTTAAGAAAAATCAGACTTTACTCGAGTATCATTCAATTTTGTTCGATTAGCATGCCTAGATTTTGAACACGACACGATTACTAAATAGATTCGATTAACACGGTTGAGTAACGAAATTCGATTACTAACATGAGTTTTTAATGACAATCCATTTATAATTTTTGTACATAACTTATTTCAGTGATACCATGTGCAAACTAAAGTAATAATTCAGTGACATTGAAGTGGTCCTTGGGACCATGCAAAGTATACGGTCCCCTTGATTATTTCCGTAAATTTTGTCATAAATTTTGGCTCTCTTCTAAGATGATTTTCATCTGACCAGATATCTCTAGTTTAGGTTCTTGTCTCAGCCAATCAATTGTAGGCTTTGTTTGTATTCTTCTCTACCCTTTTGGGGGATTCCAATGAATTGAAACTTCGACCAAACAAAAATAATTGCAATAATAAAAAATTATGGAAAGCGGATACCAAGGACAACCATATAATTCCGAGATTTTTATCCATAGAAAAAAAAAAAAAAAAAGACAATGTGGGTTCTTCTTGACAAATTATTTAATGTAGCAGTATACTCGTAACATCCCGTGATATATTAATGTGGTAGTACATCCGTAACACCCCATGACATACTAATGTGGTGTTAAACATACGCCCGACGTTAAAATGCGACACAAATCATTATAAACTTAGGATGATGGACTGAAGTTGGCTTATCTCACGTTATTCTGGATTATTATTTAGTTTATTTGTAACAAGTCCAGTCATTTTTCAGACCATAAAAACATGGGTTCAACCAACCAATTGTCAAATCCAATCTGTAGAAGTCCAATATAAGCCAAAATTATTACATTCCCAAACTATAAGGGAACCTCTGATGTAAATTTCCATAGCCACAGAAGACATTTTCACTGGCTAGCAGAAAAATCTAGATGCTGGAGATATTGTTGTGACCTTTTATCATTTGCTGGTTGGTTGGAAAGGAGAGATCGATGGCAACATGTTGTGTCCTACCCATGTCTTTATGGCCAAAACCAAAAAGTCCCACATGCATTGGGAACCTCAAATTGAATCTGCCCTCTTCATTGTTCACACATCTCTCTCTTCCACACAGAAAGTCCTGCAATATCCGCTTGTACTCATCCTCCTCTACCTCCATGGATGCAAGCTTGAGCAATGAAGTAGCCAAAGACTTCTCTCCCTTCCTCAAAATATACAAAGATGGTAGAGTGGAGAGACTTTCAGGCACTGATATTGTTCCCACCTCGCTCGATCCACAAACCGGTGTTGAATCCAAAGACGCCGTGATCTCACCTGACACCGGGGTATCAGCCAGGCTCTACATCCCCAAAACCAAAATCACCACAAACCCAACAAAGCTTCCTCTCCTTGTGTACTTTCATGGAGGTGGCTTTTGCATGGGGTCACCTTTTTGTGCCTATTACCATAGCTATCTGACTTCTTTAGTTGCTGAGACAAATGTTGTTGCTGTGTCTGTTGATTATAGGAAGGCCCCAGAGAACCCTCTGCCTCTAGGGTTTGATGATTCATGGGCTGCTCTCAATTGGGTTCAATCTCATTTTGAAGGGCAAGGCCCTGAAGAGTGGCTCAATTCATATGCTGATTTTGAAAGAGTGTTTTTTGCTGGTGACAGTGCTGGGGCAAACATTGCTCATCACATGGCCTTGAGATTGGGGCATGAAGGTTTGGTTGGTGTGAAGCTTAAAGGGATTGCTTTGGTGCATCCATATTTTTGGGGGTCAGAACCAATTGAAGGGGAGACTCATGTGGTTGAAGCGAGAGCAAGGGCAGAGGGTATATGGAGATTTGCTTGTCCGAGTACTAGTGGAGCCGATGACCCACTTATAAACCCGGGTAAGGATCCGAAACTGGCGAAATTGGGGGCTGATAGGGTCTTGGTTTGTGTTGCTGAGCAGGATGTGCTGAGGCAGAGAGGGTGGTTTTATAGTGAGTTGTTGAAGAAAAGTGAGTGGGGTGGGGCTGTGGAGGTTGTGGAGGCAAAAGAGGAGGATCATGTGTTCCATTTGAACAACCCAACTGGAGAGAATGCTGTGGCTCTGCTCAAGAAGATTGCTTCCTTCATCAATCAGGATATATAAATGCCTGAAATTGGGTTCTCTGTTTCTAAATTGATGGTAATCTCAATAAGTCTTTAGTTCTATTATAAGCAAGCATTCAACTTGAACTTGCTGTATTCATCAATTCATGCCCTGTAATTCAGAGTGATCAAACCCAATGGTTATATTGGGATCCCAATCTTGATTCATTGGGAATTTGGTACTATAATATGTATGTTTCTGTGTTTTTTTTCAAGGTTTAGAAATAAAATAGGGAAGATGATGAAAAGGTACTCAAAATGCAGGAGAACGACTTGTATGACAAAATTGGACTTTTCGAAATAGTCTTCATTTAATTTGATTTGAAGTGAGTTGATGCATGATTTGTGGAAAATTAGTTTGTGTTTTAGATTTAGTAAACAATCATTAATCCCATCCATCCTCAAGGCAGTTTGCTTTATTTGACGAAGAAACATAGAACATAGTAGCAGGACAAGGCATAAAACAGATGAAGAAAAGAAGAAGCTGATAGAAATTACAACAATGGAAAAAATAAAACTAATTAATAAAAGAAACCATTTTTTTTAACAAGGCCACAGCATTGTCACAAGTGGGATTGAACAAATGGAACACATGGTTCTCCCCCTTTGATTCAATCACATCCACAGCCCCTTTCCATCCGCTCTTCTTCAGTACCTCACTATAATGCCATCCCCTATCTTTCAAAGCATCTTTCTCAGCAACACAAACCAGCACTTTCTCACACCCCAATCCCCCGAGTTTTGGATCCTTACCCGGGTTGAAAAACGGGTCATCGGATCCATCAGTCGAAGGGTAAGCCAAACTCCACAAACCAACCATGTACTCTCTTACCATTGGGGGCAGAGCTTGCTCTGCTCCAATGGCTTCACTGCCCCAAAAATATGGATGCACCAACACAATCCCTTTTGGCTTAACACCACCCAACCCCTCAGAGCCAACTCTCAAGCCCACGTTGTGTGCAATGTTAGCCCCGGCGCTGTCCCCAGCAATAAACACACGTTGGAAATCTGCATGGTGATTTAGCCAGTCTTCAGAGCCCTTACCATCAGAATGGGAAGCAACCCATTTGAGAGAACCCCATGCATCATCGTAAGCGGCAGGCAGAGAGTGCTCTGGGGCTAGCCTATACTCAACGGAGACAGCAACGATGTTGGTCTCCGCGACTAAGGCGTTAAGGTAGTTGTGGTAAATGGGAGAAGAGGCGTGTTCGACTACGAAGCCGCCTCCATGGATGTAAACAAGAAGAGGGAGCTTTTTGTTGGGGGAGTTGGTGGTGGATTTTGTGGGGAGGTAAAGCCTGGCAGATAATGCTGGTTCTTTTGAGATCACAACGTCTTTCCATTTGAACGCCGGTCTGGGGATCTAGGGATGGAAGAAGGGTTGTTGTGCCCGTGAGCCGCTCAATGCGACCATCTTTGTATATTTTGATGAGAGGAGAGAAGTCATGGGCTAGTTCATTGCTCATGCTTGGATTCAATGAAGACAAGTTTAGTTACTCAATGAAAATTACAAAATGAGAAGAGAATACGAAACAGAGAGATTGGAAAGGGTTTCTCTTTCTAATGCAGAGAGTAAAAAATTTGTGTGGAGAATTCAATTTTGCTCACCACCTTATGGTGTTGCATTACAAATCGCACTCAATGTGGAGAAATTTTTGAGTGTTACGTGTCACATTATAATTAATAAGAATTAATCGTAATTAAATGTGTGGTTATGTAAGGCATGACTCCATTATTTTTAGGTAACAAGGGAGCTGAAGCCCCAAAAATAGGAAAACGAGAACTTAAAAATAGGGTGTTTCTTTCATAATAATTTGGGACTAGTGTCACTCAATTACATAGGGGATAGGGAGGAGATAGGCAAATCGGAACAGAAGATCTCAACTCGTTATAAGACTTTAAATATCCTCTTGATTTATTTTCTTTCCAATTTTTTCTTATAAACATAGTAAAGTAACAAACCAACAATCTTCCCAAATCAACAAAAATCATATACAAAGTACATTCTTATTTCCTTACCAAATGTTAAAACACTCTTGTATTGGCACATGAAGTGACACACAGGTATCCTCCTAACTTACAGAAGGGTAAACACTCTGCAGGTAAACATTATTTACAAAACTAGAGGGTAGTTGTGCACAAAACAAATTAAGAAAGAGGTGAAGCCACCAGTTATATACACCTGATTACACCGAAGATGTTTTCGCTTTGGAGGCTATGGAAATCAAGATTGATGCAAGAAGGAAACAATCTTCTTAAGCATGGCCTCAGAATTCTTATTAGAGGGATTGAACAAATGGAATACATGGCTCTCCCCCTTTGTTTCAATGACCTTCACAACCCCTTTCCATCCACTCTTTTTGAGTACGTCACCATAATACAATCCCCTATCTTTTAACGCATCTTTCCCAGCGACAAAAACCAGTACTTTCCCACACCCCAACTCCCTCACTTTCGGATCCATAGCCGGGTTGAAAAGCGGGTCATCGGGTCCAAAACTCGAAGGGTTCACAAAACGCCACAACGCAGTCATATACAAGCCCACAACTACAGGCAGAGTTGCCTCTGCCCCAACTGGCTGTGACCCCCAAAAAATGGATGCACCAACACAATTCCATTCAGCTTAAAACCATTCAATCTCTCAGAGTCTAATTTCAGAGCCATCTGGTGTGCTATGTTAGCCCCAGCGCTGTCACCAGAGAAAAACACACGCTGTGGATCTGCATATCTACTAAGCCACTCCTCGGAGCGGTTTCCACCATCAAAATGAGAAGAAACCCAATTGAGAGCAGCCCGTGAATCCTTGTAAGCAATTGGCAGAGGGTGCTCTGGGGCTAGTCTATAGTCAACAGAGACAGCAACAACGTTGGCTGCGGCGACTAGGGAGTTGAGGTAGTTGTGATATGTGGGAGAAGAGGCATGTTCAACACAGAAGCCACCTCCATGAAAGTAAACAAGAAGAGGGAGTTTTCTTTGGGTTGAGTTGGTGGTGGAGTTGGTGACGGTGTTGGGGAGGTAAAGCCTTGCAGATATGCCCCTTTTTCGAGAGATTGCAACGTCTTTAGATTGAACGCCAGTTTTAGGATCAAGCGATGGAGGAACGCTTGATTTTCCTATGAGCCTCTCGATCGTCCCGTTCACATATATTTTCATGAGAGGAGAGAAATCAAAGGCAACGCCCTGGCTCATGGGAGGAGATAAATCAGGGGCAACACCCTGGCTCATGGTTGGAGTCATGGAAGAGAAGAGAACAATGAACACAATTATGGATAACATTGTAGGCATTTTTCTTTCTTGGCATGCATCTATTGGCAACATTGAGGGAAAACAATCTTGTAATATATATAGATTTTAAGAATTTGTTGTATATTTAATAAAAGCTAATTTTACTCACCATCTTTAAATACCATGTAGTATTATCCTCCCACTTTGCGGATGGAGCAACATGATGGACTCTCCTCGGACCCTTTTTTTGGTTGAGTCTCCTCCAACTGTTGGTTTTGAAATATCCTACGTATATGATGACCCACCGAGTGAGATTTTAGACCTCAGTTTATCTTCTTCCCCCTTACAATTTGTGCCTGGACCACATAACTATAATTATACCCCAGAGTCTTGTACCAAGCTGCATGACTATACATCAATTCCAGACATATCATCAACCTTTTGCGAAGAGATGGGCAAGGCATGTAGATCAAAGATTAGTGAATATAGTCTTGCACATGTTCTTCAGATATATGTAAAATCAAATCTACTGTAATTTCCAATCGCTTATTTTCTTAGTCTCTTTCATGTCTTGTACTACGTAACTTATTTTGTTGCGTTGTGTCTTTCTTGGTTACATGAAACTGTTTTAGGGGAGGACGGTATATGTTGAAGCATTTGACACTTGGAAGAGTTATTTACACTAATATACTCTTCCTGAGGTTTTTGGTTTTTTCACAAAATTCGTTTAGGTTTCAGAAATTATACGAACACTCCCTCAGGTTTCAAATTGTTTTCACAAAACCCGTTATCGTTATTGTTAGTCCAAACACTGATGATTTCATTAAAAAAAACCTTAAGCGAATGACAAATTTAACCTCAATGAATAAAAGATTGTAAAAGATTTCCCATAAAAGAGAGAACAAAAACAACCTTTGAGAATCGTTGAAAAGGAAGTAAAGGTTTTCTCTTTACGAATGGGTGGCGTATCAAGTTTTTCTTGCTCATCTCAATTCTCATATGTTTGGCACAATATGAATCACACCTAAGATCAGAGAATACAATTGGTCTCTTTTCTCTAATTCCGCCAATGCCAATGTTGTTAAGCTGTGGACAACACCGGTGCAATCTTGGCCGAAGTAGCGGCCCTTACAGGTCTTGCACAAAACACGTGTTTGCAAAAGCCAGTAGACACATTTCACTTATCGCCATTATATCCTAGGAGGTGAGAATGACTTGTGTGGTTCACCTCTTTCTTACATTAAAGTTTGAGAGTTCAAAATATCCCCTCTTTCTCTGATAAACATGACAAAGTGCAATTTATCCAAGCCAGTCGATCCCACATACTTAAATTTACAGAAGAAAGAAAAACAACACCAATCATAAATATAATCATACTTGTTTGATCACCCAATCTTTTTTTGGTGCGTATCATAACACCTAGCTTCTCTAAATTAGGTATAAAATGGTTTTGCAGGAAAAAAAGAAAAAGATATTCATATTTCACATCAGATGTTTTATTTATTTAAGCAAGAAACATACATAAAACATAATACAAGTCATAAAACAGATGAAGAAAAGAAGAACACAACAAAGAAGTACAACTACTAACCTGGCTTAGAGGCTATGGTCATATTACTAAGCACACCAAAGTTTCAGGCAAATTATTCTAATTCAAGAAAGCAACAATCTTTTTCTCCATGGCCACAGCATTGTCACAAGTTGGATCTTCCAAATGGAACGAATGCCCCTCCCCCGCTGCTTCTATGACATCCACAGCCCCATTCCACCCACTCTTTTTCAGTGTCTCACTGTAATGCCATCCTCTATCTTTCAACCCATCCTTCTCAGCAACACAAACCAGCACTTTCTCACAACCCAATTTCCCCAATTTTGGATCCTTAGCTGGGTTTATAAGCGGGTCGTCGGATCCACTAGTCGAAGGGCAAGCAAAACGCCACAGAGCAGAGGCATACTCTCTTGCAGCTGCAGGAATAGTTAACTCTTCCCCAACTGGCTCTGTGCCCCAAACGTACGGATGCACCAAAACAATCCCAATCAACTTAACACCAACCAATCCCTCACACCCCAATTTCACAGCCATGTTGTGCGTTATATTAGCCCCAGCACTGTTCCCAGCGAAAAACACTCGTTGGAAATCTGCAAATCTATTTAGCCAATCTTCAGAGCCGTTTCCATCGGAATGGGAGGCAACCCATTTGAGAGCAGCCCATGAATCATCATACGCAGCTGGCGGAGGGTGCTCTGGGACAAGCCTATAGTCAACAGAGACGGCAACAACATTGGCCTCAGAGACTAAGGCGTTGAGGTAGTTGTGATGTGTGGGAGAAGATGAACTTCGAATGCAGAAGCCGCCTCCATGAAAGTAAATGAGAAGAGGGAGTTTGGTTTGGGATGCGCTTGTGGTGGTGGTGGTGGTGGTGGATTTTGGGATGTAAAGCCTTGCAGATATGGCTGGTTCTTGTGAGATCACAACGTCTTTTGATTGGACGCCAGTTTTGGGATCTGTTGATGGAGGAACTGTGTCTGTGCCTCTGAGTCTTTCAACTCGACCACCTTTGTATACTTTAATCATTGGAGAGAAATCATAGGCTAATTCTTCGTTGCTCATGATTTGAGCTGAACAGGAAGAGAGGAGAATAAGAACAAGCAACTATGGAGGCCTCCGTCTCTTCTCTGTTTTTCTTATGCAGATTGCAGAGTTCAGAGCAGGAGCAAAATTTACAGTTATGATGTTGGGGACTTGGAAGTAGGGGTGTCAATTTCCCACTTGACCCGTTACACGACTCGAAACCCGCACCTGAAAAACACGATCCGAACACGGCACGATTATAAACGGGAATTTTTGGGTCAACCCGCCACTGACTCATTTATAAACGGGTGGGTTTGGGTAACACCCGCCAATCCGTTTAATTACCTGTTTAACCCGTTTATTAAACGGGTCGTATCATGGGTCGTGTCAATCCGTTTAATACCTGCCAACCCGCGAAAAAAATTAAAGAAATTAAACATTCAGCACACCCAATGGGTTTCGAACCCCAGCCAATTCCACCCCTCTCCTTGCTCCTTATCCATCTTGGTGTTGATAACTTTGTGATTATATGTTACAACATTTGATATTTATAATGTCTTTACAAACTGATGAGCACTTCATTATTATATTTCTTTCCCTAAATTATATTTGTTAGTAATTATTCCTTATTATTTGAGTTAATTATGTATCTAGGGTTTATGGTTTAACGTTTTAATCCCTAATCCCTAAACTCTAAACCCTAATCCCTAAACTCCAAACCCTAATCCCTAAACTCTAATCCCTAAACCCTAAACCCTAAACTCTAAACACTAAACTATAATCCCTAACCCTAAACTCTAAACCCTAAACTCTAAACCCTAATCCCTAAACCCTAACCCTAAACCCTAAACCCTAAACTCTAAACCCTAACCCTAAACTCTAAACCCTAAACTCTAAACCATAATCCATAAACTCTAATCCCTAAACCCTAAACCCTAAACTCTAATCCCAAAAGAAATTTCGTATAACTTATAAAATTTGTATCATGTCACTTTTTTAGCGGATGTGCAATATTGACTAAGTATGAAAAATGGTTTTTCCAATAATCATTTTCTCAAGATAATTTTTGGCGGTTTTTATTCCTTAGACATCAAATAAGAAAACTTGATTTTATGGGATTTTAGTATGAAGTATATATTGACTTAATGAGCCATCATTTTTAGCCTAAATCGTATTTTGCACTAAAACTGATTTTTCATATTTTGATTTGGTGGTAATTTGATTTTCTAGTATTTTTATTTGAATCCAAATGGGGGTACTTCCTTATTTACATTGTAAACTTAAGTAAATGGAGTAATATAAAAATAAATTAAAGTAAAAGGACAAAGACATCTGTATAGTACCAAACCCATTTACCTTACAAGTACAACCCAATAACCCGATTTAACCCTAGGTCAACCCACATATATAAGCTAAAACTTCTCTCTATCACTTTGATTAAACCCATTTGCCGTCATCTCCTTCTTTTCTCTCTCCCTCCTGCCCGCATCCCTCACCACCATCGCTACCTGGGCTTGCACTCATCTCTGTTGCTCGGAGCTTCATCAATACTCCTCCAAGTAGGTAAGAACCCAACTCCGTAGAAGGTAGAATACTCTGGGCCATCACTTAGTTACTAGAAAGCTCTGCGCAGAACCTTCCCAGATTTCAGGTTGAATCAGAGGTTCAGCTGGAGCCTTAATTATCTGATTAATTATCTCTTAGGCAGTAAACTTGGTGTAATTTCTGAAGTGTAAAATTTACTAAAAGTTTTTCTTGCACTCAATGTATCTGATTAATTATTAGGATGTATGTGATGATACATCTTCAACGACAAAATTGTATATCACAATACAAAATATGGAAACATGATTTATACATAAACTATATTTTTTTGTTTGAGGAACTTTTGGGCTCAATCCCTGGAAGAGTTTGTTTGACATCTGATTTGTGGACTTCTATAACCATAGATGGTTATCTTTCTCTTACTGCTCATTTTGTTGATGCTAATTGGAAATTGCAAAAAAGAATTTTGAATTTCAGTTTTATGCCTCCTCCTCATAGTGGAAAGCAAACCAATTCCGATATCCTGAACTATCTATTTTGGCTCGTGATGTACTATCTATTCCAATATCTACAGTTGCATCTGAGGCATCATTTAGTGTTGGTGGTAGAGTGCTTGATCAGGATCGTAGTGCTCTCAAACCTGAAAATGTTGAGGCACTAATTTATACACTGAGATTGGTTATTTGGTGACGAAGGTATATTTCCCATAATCTTATTCATTGTATTTGTTTCTTTTTATCATCATCTAAAGTCTTATGGTTTGAATTGCAGAAAATTCCACTTTAGAACCCAATTTGGAAGAATTGACTGAGGATATTAGTCGGTTGGACATAAATCCCTCACAATCTGCGAGTGCTCTAGTACCATCATTAACAATGGTGGCTGAATATTTGAGTTGGGAATGTGATGTTGTATTTTATGTTGCAATTTAATCAAAAAAATTTTTGTTTATGTTTGATTTGGATTTTAGAGGGATTTTGAAGTTTTTAATTTTATTGTCATTTTGGAATGTTTGATTTGGCAGAATATTTGAGATGGTTGTTAGAATTTAAATTTGAAGCAAACAGGTTATTAAACAGGTCATTAAACAGGTAGGTTACCTGTTTATGACCTAACCCAAGCAAGTTAGTAAACAGGTTATTAAACAGGTAGGTTACCTGTTTATGACCTAACCCAACCTGTTTAGTAAACAGGTCATAAATAGGTCGTGTCGTGTCAACCCGTTTATAAACAGGTTGGGTTTGGATTTGCATTTCCTGACACGATTAATAAATGGGTCGTGTTTGGGTTGGGGTTTCTTGACACGTTTAAAAGTTTGACACGATACATTAACCCGACACTACACGACCCATTGACAGCCCTACTTGGAAGGCATTAATGCACCACTTAAATTTATGGCAAAAGTCACTTTGGGTCCTGTTTAACACTTTGGTCCGTTTCAATTTGGTCAATTTTGTATGGGCAATTTGGTCAATAAATTATTAAATTAACTAACTCCTTTTAAAAATAAAAATTATTGTCCTAAAAATAAAATAGATATTTATAAAAATACCCAATTCTAGACATGTATTTATAAAAATACCCAAATACTATTTAAATATAGAAACATATCCAAAATCAACCCCACAATCAACAATCGTATATTTTTTGGATATGTTTATAAATAGGTTTTGAGTGTGTGTAATGATGGATTTTGAGTATGTTTATAAAGTGTTTTGGGTGTTGGGTATTTTTATAATTTCAGCCCCCATTTTGGGTATTTTTATAAAACCCCTCCCAAACCAACGCCTTTCCCAACAGTAACCACCCAACCCCAATGCCCACACTGAGTCCCCCGCCAGCCACCACCTCCATATAACTCAACCACCACCCCAGCAACCCAAGCCTGCCCAACCCCCAACCCCAAACAACTCTGATGATGCAAACCAATACTTGTTTTTGATTGGCTTAACTAAGACTAGAGAGGCAGGGGATTTTTTCTTTGTGTTCTTTCTGATCTACTGAAGTTTTGTTTTGTTTTCTATTGGCTGAAATTCCAGAGATCTGATCTGCTGAAGTTTTCATTGCCACCAACCCAAATCGATTAAGTTTTCCCAAGAAATTTCAAATTTTTTAACCCCCATTTTCTCCGACTTTTGTCAAGGATGCTAAGCAAGCCAAGCATACTCATGGAAAATCTTACAATGCAATCAGCAAAACTTTACTTTCAGAAAAATTGCAACCTTAGTCATTGACCTCAGCTTTAATTTCTCTTTGTAGCTCCTCCTTGTATTCTTCGAAATTCCCAGCCCAAATTTCACTCTTCTCTTCATCCTCGCACACACGCGATATCAGCCTAGAATCATGACTCACCAGTATAACTCCACCGGTGAACTCATCAAGTGCATCAGCCTACATATCTAAATGATTTGTGGGTTCATCCAACAGCAAAATGTGGGGCCTTGGCATGGATATTGATGTGAAGACAACACCGGGTTTCTGCCCTCCTGATAATTTTGATTCATCAGAGTTGTTTAGGCTTCAGTGGTGGTTGGGTTACATAGAGGTGGTGGTTGGCTGCGATTGGGTGGAGACTCTGTGTGGGTTACAGGAGGAAGAAGATGATTTCAATTTCAATTTCGTTGCCCAATTTGATGAGCTTGGTCTGATCGGCATCGCAGGACCTGGGGTGGGTGGGGTAGCTCGGAGGAGAAATGGACGGAGAGAGAGAGAGAGAGAGAGGGACGAAGAGAGGGAGGGGTTGGGGTGGGTGCGGCTGTGCATCGGTGAGAGGAGGTGGGGAACATCGGGGAGGTGTTGGGCTGTTGTAGGGCTGGGAAGGACTGGGGTCTGGGTAGATTTTTTTAATGTTTTATTTTATTTATTATTTTATATCTATATGTATTTTAAAGTTTTTTAGTGGTTGGGTTCCACAGTGAATTGGGGTTTGGTATTCTAATAATTTGTGGACTGAATTGCCCCTCTACAAGTAACAGAAGTTAAAAGAAATTGACAGAAATTGAAAATCGTCCTTAAATCGCTTCAAATTGAAACCACATGGACAAAATTGATCAAATTGAAACGACAGGGAACAAAGTGATAAAAGTGGCAAACTACCGAGACTAAAAGTGACTTTTTGCCTAAATTTATTCTAAGTTGTTGTTGGACATTTTTTGTCAAAAAGGACAGACAAGACAAGTCCTTTTAGATGTATGGATTTTACTTTGAAGTAGAGTTATTAAACAAAATACTACCATGTGACCATACTATCATAGGATTATATAATTTCTCTTGCGAGTATTATATAATTTCTCCTATCGCAAGAGCTAACTTTGATAAATATATTAATAAAACTCATCTAAGTTAAGATCCCCATCTCTTATTTAAAAATAATAATTAAAAAAAAGTTAAGATCCCCATCAATTGAAAATTCTTCTTGATTAAAACAGTTATGCCCTAGAGGAAGAAGAGTTCCAAAGACCGCATCGACAAAAACAAAAAAACAAAACAAAAAAGAGAAACCTACGAGGCCTAGAGGGATTATTATTAGTTTTGAGCAAAACTTGTTCAAAGAAAATTGAACGAGGATTTGATTCAAATCTTAAAACAAAAACAAAATATAAAATTGAAGTACTTATTCACATGCATGGTTATATAGGTTTAATACAATGTGTAGTTTTCTTTTTTACTGGTATTATATTTTTTCCATAATGTTAAACACTCTGTATTTGTTCCATAAGGTCCGTTTTTAATATTCTAATTATATGGTCTATGGATCTCTAATTTAGTTTTTATCTTATAAGAAATATCCTACTTGAAATGTGTATATATGTGGTTGTGAAATAATTTCGAATAGAAACTTTAGACATAATGACTTCAGGTTCCATGGGACGGCTGAGAGAGAGTTCTGGTTCTCGTGTTGCTGAGCAGGATGTGTCGAAGCAAACGGGATCGTATTGCACTGAGCAGGGGGCTGTGGAGGTCATGGAGGGCAAAGGATCCATTTGAACAAACCCATTTCCGAACACACAGAATTTGAGTTTGAGTTTGAGTTTGGATAGACCCAGCAGGCACATTTGACTGATCGCCATTATATCCAAGGGGCTGAGAATGACTTGTGTGGTTCACCTTTTTCTATAAAGTTTGAGTGTTCAAAATAGCCTCTCTTTTTCTGATAACATAACAAAGTACAAACCAGCAATCTATCCAAACCATTTGATCTCTCATGCTTAATATTTACAGAAAGAAAACCAACGCCAACACCAATCATAATCATACTTGTTTGATCACCCAATCTTTCATATTTCACTTCAGATGTTTTATTTATTTAAGCAAAAACCATACATAAAGCATAATCCAAGGCATAAAGCAGATGAAGAAAAGAAGAACCACTAACCTGGCTTAGAGGCTATGGTCATATTACTAAGAACATCAAAGTCTCAGGCAAATTATTCTAATTTAAGAAAGCAACAATCTTTTTCTCCAGGGCCACAGCATTGTCACAAGTTGGATCTTCCAAATGGAACACATGGCCCTCCCCCGTTGCTTCTATGAGCTCCACAACACCTTTCCACCCACTCTTTCTCAGTATCTCACTGTAATACACTCCTCTATCTTTCAACACATCTTTCTCAGCATAAACCAGATGAAGAAAAGAACACAACAAAGAAGTACAACTACTAACCTGGCTTAGAGGTAGAGGCTATGGTCATATTCCTAAGCACACCAAAGTTTCAGGCAAATTATTCTAATTCAAGAAAGCAACAATCTTTTTCTCCATGGCCACAGCATTGTCACAAGTTGGATCTTCCAAATGGAACGAATGCCCCTCCCCCGCTGCTTCTATGACCTCCACAGCCCCATTCCACCCACTCTTTTTCAGTGTCTCACTATAATTCCATCCTCTATCTTTCAACACATCTTTCTCAGCAACACAAACCAGCACTTTCTCACAACCCAATTTACCCAATTTCGGATCCTTAGCCGGGTTTATAAGCGGGTCGTCGGATCCACTAGTCGAAGGGCAGGCAAAACGCCACACACCAGCCATATACTCTCTTGCAGCTGCCGGAGTAGTTAACTCTGCCCCAACTGGCTCTGTGCCCCAAAAGTATGGATGCATCAAAACAATCCCAATCAACTTAACACCAACCAATCCCTCACACCCCAATTTCACAGCCATGTTGTGCGTTATATTAGCCCCAGCACTGTTCCCAGCGAAAAACACTCGTTGGAAATCTGCAAATCTATTTATCCAATCTTCAGAGCCGTTTCCATCGGAATGGGAGGCAACCCATTTGAGAGCAGCCCATGAATCATCATAAGCAGCTGGCAGAGGGTGCTCTGGGACAAGCCTATAGTCAACAGAGACGGCAACAACATTGGCGTCAGAGACTAAGGCGTTGAGGTAGTTGTGATGTGTGGGAGAAGATGAACTTCGAATGCAGAAGCCGCCTCCATGAAAGTAAATGAGAAGAGGGAGTTTGGTTTGGGATGCGCTTTTGGTGGTGGTGGCGGTGGTGGATTTTGGGATGTAAAGCCTTGCAGATATGGCTGGTTCTTGTGAGATCACAACGTCTTTTGATTGGACGCCAGTTTTGGGATCTGTTGATGGAGGAACTATGTCTGTGCCTCTGAGTCTTTCAACTCGACCATCTTTGTATACTTTAATCATTGGAGAGAAATCATAGGCTAATTCTTCGTTGCTCATGATTTGAGTTGAACAAGGAAGAGAAAAGAATAAGAACAAGCAACTACGGAGGCCTCTGTCTCTTCTCTGTTTTTCTTATGCAGATTGCAGAGTTCAGAGCAGGAGCAAAATTTACGGTTATGATGTTGGGGACTTGAAGGGCTTTAATGCACCACTTAAATTTGTTTTGTGTTGTAAAGAATGTGATGGAGCTCACTAACTATTCATTTGAAGACTTGTTGGGTAAAGTGATGATGAAGGTGTTGTAGAAGTGGAGTCCATATATTGGAGGAAATAATGGCACATCCACAGGAAGCCAAGAGGCTTTGCCTATAAATGGACTTCGTCCCTTCATTGTAATTCGACACCAACCATTTGAGAAGAAAGTGAGAGCCCAGACAGAGAGGAAGGGAGAAAGAAAGAACAATGAAAGGAGAGAAAAGAGAGCAAAGAGAAAAATCAGTTAGCTGTAAACACTAAAGTTGTAGCCCTATTATTTTACATAGTAGAAAAGTTATTGTAGCTGCTTAGACGTAGGCATGATTAAACCTCGTTAAATATTATGTCTCATTTGCTTTACATGCTGCTCAATATTTCCGCATACACCGTTCATTTTACAATAAATTGGTTGTTGGACATTTTTGTCAAAAAGGACGGACAAGACAAGTCCTTTCATATATACTGATTTAAATTTGAGGTAGAGTTATTAAACAAAATACTACCACACAGCCTATACTACCGTAGGATTATATAATTTCTCCTATAGCAGGAGCTACCTTTGATAAATTTATGCGTAAAACTCATCCATGTTAAGATCCCCATCTCCTATTTTAAAATAATTATTAAAAAAAAAAGGTAAAATCCCCATCAATTGAAAATTCTTCTGGATTAAAACAGTCATGGAGGCCAAAGGATCCATTTGAACAACCCTAAACCCACGAGAGGATAAACTATAAATAATCAACAGGTCACAACGTCCCCACTGTAGCTGAAGGTATCATTCCCACTGTAGGTCATGTGAAGAAATCCATCATCATCCTTATTTTCCTCATCAACTAAACCCATAGAGGCACCTGTAACATTCATTGAAAGACAAAAGGAGAGTTGGGAACGAAGATACTATTATTATTATATATATATATATGCCTATTTTAAAAAAAGAGTTGCATGCGCATCTCACCTGTGGGAGGTACAGTGTTTTTGAAGAAGACAAATATAGGTTTTTTTCTACTTAGAAAGATCCACATCCGAACATAAGCAATAAAATCTCCAAGAAGTGCATCCTTGGGGACAAGGTACCTGCCGTCAGATAAACAAAATCTTCAATTGAGATAACGTTAATAACCAACACAAATTGAACTTGTAGTTTGACTTTGTAGTAATAACGTAAGTACGTCTAAATGCACAAATTTAACACATGAATACATCGTATCTATAATCTATGTAAGCATAAATTGCATGCACACCTTAAAATGCACAACAACAAAAACACAACAGCATATATACATCTTCTGTTTTTCCTGAACGATTTCTAAACATACATATATATATATATGTCAAAAGCACAAACAAAAAGAGAACATTTCTATTCCATGGTATGGTAGCACTAAATCAAATCAAGATATACTTAAAAGTACAAGGCAATTGAATTGACAACTAACTTCTTCACGTCAATCTCAGCAATATCACTCCTTGCATCCTTCTCCACAGCCACCTGCACGGACGCTCAAATTAAAACAAAGTATAACCATCGAATGCATCCATACAAAGTAAACATATTTAATGCAGTGAAATTCTTACTGGTACCCAATCTGGGTCCGTCTCCCTCAAACGCCAAGGGTCTATATGTTTTGCAGTGCTAGCCCTCAGATCCCTGAACATAAATGAAAAGCATAAGCGAAAAAGACATAATCCTATTCCACTACAGCCGTACAAAAAAAAAAAAAGATAATCAAACCACAAGGGAATTGCAACTAACTTCCTCCCATCAGAGCCAGGAATTTCATTGCTTGCAGCCTTCTGCACAATCAGATGCATGAGGCTCAAGTTAGAACATAGTATATATTTCCACTGAATGACATAGCCATAGGCAGTAAAACTACTTAATTCAATGAAATTCTCACCGCATGTTTCGCCAAGTAACTAATATTCCAATAGTCTAAAAGTATAGCTCTAACCGGAGATGTTTTTATTGACGCTTTCCTGAACATAAAAAATAAATAAATGAAAAGGCGAACAATATTCTTGTTCCATTATTGTGGCAATACGAATCAAGAGAATTAAAGCACAAGAGGAACTAGTAGCAAACTTCTTCTTCTTCTTCTTATTAATGTCAGGAATGACACTCAGGGAAGCAGCAGCGGCAGCATTCTTCACAACCATCTGCATAAAGACTCAAATTAGAACATAAAATTCCACTGAATGCCTGCCTAGAAGGAAGTAAACATATATGATTCAGTAAAATTCTTACTGGGGCTGGATCTGAAATGTTCTCTTCTGCTCGCATCGTTTCTAAAATATCCAAAACCAAAAGAAGAAAACAGATGAAAAGGCCATACATGATATCGGAATATGGGTATTGCAAAACCTATATCATTAACCCAAAAAACAAAAAGACAAGAAAACGAACCCAGATGATTTTCAAGCTTGCAAGAGCTTTCGGCCATGGCGAAACTCTCACTACGACTGATCTCTGCAACTTAGAAACAACAAAACAACATCGAACACCAGCCAGTAGATTAAGACATGCGTTGTAACTTGGATGGTTTTTACGAAAAGTTAACATGCATGCAAAGGATCGATTAGGGTTTGGGGAATTGATGAATTGATTGGATAACAACATTAAAGAATAGAGGGTCAAAATCAATTGAAGGGGAGAAAATTATTGAAGGCAAAGAATAAAATATATACATACGATACATAAATTTAAGGGTTTCACATTGGGGAAGAGACCTGTATTGCAATTTGCAAGTTTCCAACGCGAAAGGTTTTCTCTGTCATCTAGGTTTTCTTCGGCGTGTTTTATGCTAACTTTCTCTGGGCTCCGTTTCTTGACCTGGACTACGACCCGAGGCCCATATCCCATTATATTCTTGGGCCCTTATTTTTTTATTTTTTTTTATCTTTTATTTTTTTTTGGATGATTATATATAACTAGTCCCTTGGTAAAAGTATGACCATTATCTGATTTGTTTTTAATTTTTAATAAAAAAGTATAAATTTATCTTATTATTTATATTTGATTAATTATTTTAATTCTTAATATTTGCATTTATTAAGAAAAATTCCATTATTAAAAAAGGACATTTCTCTTATTTTAAATGTTTCAGAAGGAAGAAAAGCATTACAGGACTATTTGTGATAGGAAATTATCCAAAGAACGAAAAGATTGCATGACTATCTGTTCAAGGAATTTGGGATGAAAAAGCTTGGTTCTTTGAAATACTTTTGCAATTATGATTTTCATTTTCAAACCACAAATGATCTCTAAGAGCAACTCCACCCACAAAGTCTAAGTCTAAGGCAAGGGCAAGCAAGGGCTGATACTATTCACATGAATAGTGTCAGCCTTTGCATTTGTGGTTCCACCCACAAGGGCTAAATCTAGGGCAAGTCTAAGGCAAATACTATTCATTGTACTTTATTTCATATTTTTTTATACTTTAACCATTAATTTTGATAATCTTTTGTAATTAAATTTTCGATAAGATTTTTGGTTGTCACGTGTCGATTATTTTTCTGAAACGATTTTCGGATGAGAATCTCGGTTGCCACGTGTCTTATTCCAGAAAAAATTTTCGGATATTCATTACAAAAAAATTATAATCTCAGAATTTCAGAGAAAATTTTCATCCTCTAAAATTGTGCCACGTGTCCCATGTCAGATAAGATTTTCAAATACGTTTAAAAAATTATAATCTCAGATTTCAGATAAGATTTTCATCCTCTAAAATTGTGCCACGTGTCCCATGTCAGATAAGATTTTCATATATGTTTAAAAAACTAAAATCTCATATTTCAGATAAGATTTTCACCCTCTAAAATTGTGCCACGTGTCATCTCTATCTTCTTAAATCCCTCTATAAAACTACACCATCAACTCATACCTCTCACACCATCTCTTATCTATTCCTTCATTTCTCAAATTTTACAAAACACTTTCTACTCTCAATGTCAAACTTGAGGAGGGTGTTGGAGAGGCAACAGAAAGAAATGGAAGAAATCCGGCGTAGACGTGCTGATGAAGATCAAGATGCCGATGAAGAAGAGGAACAAATGCTTGCAGCAGCGGTGTGTATGCTTGATCAATCACACCAACACCGTCGTCGTGCCCCAAATATAAAAAGGACGTAGGGAGTCTCTGGGGTAAGAATCTCTTGGAGGATTACTTTATCCCAAATTCCTTATATCCTGTTTCTAAGTTTCGAGAGAGATATAGAATGCAGCCACATTTGTTCCAAAAAATCATGCATGATATTTGTAATTACGACACATACTTCATTCAAAAGCATGATGCGTTGGAGTTTTGGGTCTTATCCCGAGCAAAAACTTAGCTGCTTTGCGGATGCTTGCGTATGGGGCATCTGGAGAGCAGGTGGATGAGATTGCGAGGAAGGGAAAATCTACTATCCTAGAGTGCTTGGTAAGATTTTGTGATGCAGTGGAAAATTTGTACACGAGGGAGTACCTTCGCAAACCCACGCCGAGGGACCTGCAAAGGCTTCTAAAAAAAGGCTAGGATCGAGGTTTCTCAGGAATGATTGGAAGCATCGATTGCATGCACTGGCAGTGGAAGAATTGTCCTACCTGCTTGGCAAGGAGAGTACGGGAATTCGAAGGGGCAAAAAAGTATAATTTTGGAGGCCGTAGCTTCATTCGACACTTGGGTTTGGCATGCCTTCTTCGGGGTTGCCGGATCTCAAAATGACCTCAATGTCCTTGGTCAATCTCCGATGTTCGACGAGGTATTGCGAGGTCATTCCCCCCAGGTCACGTACCAAATCAACAATACCGTATACTCTGGTGCGTATTACCTTGCCGCGGAATTTATCCTAGGTGGACGACATTCGTGAAAACAATTTCAAATCCCCAATCCGAGAAGGAAAGGAGCTTTGCTTCATTTCAAGAAGGTTACAGGAAAGACGTGGAGAGGTGTTTCGGTATCTTGCAAGCTCGTTGGGCAATTATCAGGGTGCTGCTCGGTTGCTAGATGAGGAGGTGCTGCGGAGTATTATGATGACTTGCATCATCCTCCACAACATGATTGTGGAGGATGAGTATGACTACGATGCTCCAGAGGTGTTTGAACCTGATCCCATGAACACGGCGTTGACAAGAATATATGAAAGGCCGATGGGACCAAATGGACTACCAATAGAGCCCGAACCGTTACTTCGAGATGGTCAATTCAATAACCCCATGATTGATCGTTATCAAGAAATGCAATCTTCATATGTGCACGAGAGACGTCAAGTTGACTTGATCGAGCACTTGTGGGAGAGGAAAGGCAATCACAAAGGATGAAGACAAGATTAGTGAGGTGTTTGAATTATGCTTTATTTTTAATTATGCTATATTTTGTGTTTGGTGTTTTTTGGAATTATGCTTGTGTGTTGTTTGCAATAAATTAAGGTGTGTTTTTAATTAATCTTTGTGTTGATGCTCAAAGGTTTTAAATAAATAGTCATATTATTGAATGCTTTGTTTATTGAATAAAAGGAAACAACACAACAAAGTAAATGATAATACAACAATACAACAAATTAAAGGATAATAGAACAACACAACAAAGTAAATGATAATACAACAATACAACAAATTAAAGGATAATAGAACATTACAACAAATTAAAGGATAATACAACAATAGCTAATGGTTTTCATCATTTAACCAATCCGTATTGCTAGGTCCGTCGTCTTGGAAAAGTTTTCTTCTCATCACATCCCTTCGTCTTAGCTTCCAATAGGCCTTTGTTTCAGGAGACATATGGCTAGTATCCATCGCCATGACTTTCATCTCTCTATCCTCCATGTCTTTTTCTTCATCTTGCTTCTGTTGAATTGCAAATGCTTCTTGTCGTGCCTTGTCTAATTCATCTCTTTTCAAGTCTCTCTCAATTCTTAGTGCGGTGTTCTTAGCTATTTGCTCCAATAATTGTACACATTCATTGTTCGAAGTGCCACCTCTCTTGGCCTTTGCCGCCTTTCTCCCAATAGGTCTTGGTGGACGTAGGAGTGGTGACTCCGTTTCCATTGGGGAGTCCAATGGCGAATCGGTTGATGGCGAATCGTGGAGCGGCGTCTCATTCAACACAACCGCGGACCGGTGGAAATAATTTTGAATCTCGAACACTCCTTCACAACTTCCCAACATTGGAAATGCACGAAACTTTTTTTGCCTTGCCCCATGGCACCGAACCACATTTGTGCTTGTATGATCTATTAAAAATAAATAATTGGAAGTGCAAGAAAAAGAAATTATTATGCAAGAAAATATAAACTATTTTGAAATGCAAGAATAAAATTGATTATGCAACAAAGTATAGACAAATTGGAAATGCAAAAAGAAACAAAAAAGGATTATGCAAGAAAAAGAAATATAATATGCAATTAAAAAAAATACATTAAATTGATTAAAATGGAAATTATAAATATTTTACCTCATCGGATAGATTTTGACCGCTTCGAATGTTCTCCCTTGCTTTTATCAAGGCATTTCTCCATTTCCCTAACTCTTTATTTAGAATTTTCCATCTACTAGACAAAGCCATTTCGGTCCGAATGGAACCCGATCTTTGACAAAATTCTCCATGAATTTTGTTCCACATATGATGGAACTTCATCTCATTACCCGTGATAAGGTCATGACTAATGTTCACCCAAGATTGACACAGCGCAATATCTTCTTGAGTTGCCCACGAGCCTCCGCTTCCACAGAAGATGCCATTTGTTTTTTTTTTTTTTACAAATGGGAAGTAGTAGAAAAATGTGAGTGGAGAGGAAAAAAAAATTGGAAGGAGAAGAGTTTGTATGGAGAATTGGGATGGAAAGTGAAAAATGTGAGTTGAGTGGAGAGTAAAAAAAATGGGAAGGAGAAGAGTTTGTATGGAAAATTGGTGTGGAAAGTGAATAATGTGAGTGTAGAGAAAAAATATTGGATGGAGTAGAAATTGTATGAAGATTTAGTGTGGAAAGTAGATGAAATGGTTAGGTATTTATAGGAAAAAATTACAGAATTTTTGGGTATTTTTTAAAAAAAATTTCAGAATTTTTCCGATTTTGTTTGCAATTTTTTTTGCTAAAAAAACGAGGACCGTCGGATTTCTGGAAAAAAATGATTCGGAGAGTCTCGGTGGCGACACGTGTCACTCGACCGTTGGAAGTCAAATTTTTTTACCGTTGGCGCGTGTAACTCACGCGCCAACGGTAAAAAAAATTTTGAATTGCCCGGTCGACGTGAGCGTAACGTCAGGAAACTCCTGGGCTGAAGCCCAGTCGATTCTTGCCCTTGGGCTTGCCCGGGCTGGTGGGACCCATGCCTTGCCCGGGCTCAAGGCGCTGCGCTGAGGGGACTCGGGCTGCTGGGGGGGCCTTTGGCCCGGGTTTGTGTTAGCGCCTGAGGCGCTCTAAGGGTTTTGAAATGAAAACTATCTTGCATGCCATTGCCAGCATGTGTGGGTAGGGTGAGTACGGTCCGTTCCATCTCAAATTGAAATTGGTACTATTTAGTGTAATTTTAAAAAAAATTGGCTTGTTTGGTTCTCACCGATTTTGGTTTTTTAACCGTATTATTATTATTATTTAAATACAAATGCTAACAAAAAAAATTATTTTTTTGGCTTAAAATTTAACAAATGATCCAATTCATACAAAGAGAGATGTTTTGAAGTTGGACTTAGGAAAAATATTAGTTATAAAATTAAAAATGGAGCATTGGATTTAAATAATTTTGTAAAAAAAAAATTTATACACAACTGATTCGGTTTGGTGCTTGTGTGAAATCAAAATTGAAACCAGTTTGAACCAATTTTAGTCCAATTTGGACTCAATTTATTGACTTTTTTGGTCAACCAGTTTTTTTTCCCCTTTTTTTCATTTACTTGGTTCGGTGTTCCTATTTTCCGCTCCCAATGCCCACCCATGTGTGGCCGAGGTTAACAACATGATAAATCCAACTAAGCACACTAAATCAATATAAACCCGCACGCAACGCATGGTATGACTAACTATTAAGAAATTTTGTACGCTATTCGATGTTAAGTTAATAGTGCTTCACTACATATAGATGGATCATGAAAAGGAAAAGAAAAATAAGTATCAAATTAAAGATTAAAGGCCTTTTCAAGAAGCAAATAAATGCGTCTTATATCTAAAAGTTCAAATATTGTAGTTTAGACTATATGAAAAAGAATATACAATTAAATACATAAATTATTAAAGTAATAAATATAGATGAATCAATCTATATATATATATAGGAGACGGATCCGTGGTTCTATGTTTTTGACACAAATTTTGACACAATTTTATAATATTTGGATGCAAGCACTTTCAACGGTTAAGATTACATGTGATTTCACTATTTAACTTACAAATTGATGAATAATAAAATATTAAACTCCCCACTTTTCTTTTTATGTTGTTGTTAAACTCCCCATTTTTTCTAGGTAACTTTAATATGCCAATAAAAATCATTCTCTCTCCTCAATAAAATTCGCAATAAACAATAATTAATCTCATTCTTCTAAGAAACAATCCAACTTAATTCAATCAAAAAACTAGAATAAAAAAGAAAACTCATATTTCCGTGATCAAAAACTGTCGGATGCCCTAATTGCGAAGAGTTATGATTTTGGTCCTAGCCTCCATGTGTTTTTTGATGCTCCGGCTTTTCTTAGTGCTATGTTAGCTATTGATGTTTGAGGTGTTGCTAGACCCAGTGGCGGATCCGCATTAGGACAAAGGGGGTCAATTGACCCCTGCAAACCAGAAACCATGGCTTGGGGAGAAGAAATGTGACCCCTGCAATTGCTTGATTTGCAAGCGGCTACCCCGTTGGAGAGGCGCTCTGTTAGCATGAGGAAGAAGATGAGGATTTCTGACCTTTTTTGTCTTCTCAAAACACACTGAACGACGTCGTGTTCTGATCCATAAAAAAAAGAAGCAAGAATGATGTCATTGTCACATGGGTAAAGCCACTAAGTTTAGGTGAAACTCGGGTTTGGTCTTTAAGTTTTTTGGTCAAACACGTTTGGTTTTGATTTGTAATTAAAAACAAAGAGCAACTTAATGGCCTAAGGCCTGGTTTCATGATAATGGTTAATGGGTAAATTATTTAAAAAGTTTCTCCTATGGGCCAATATAATGTGTTAATTTAATAATAATTCTTGTTTTTTTTTCTTTTCCTTCTCTCATCTTTTCCTTCTTCTTTTTCCCTCTTTTCCCCCCTCTCTCTCTCTCTCTTCTAATTGGAGGAGACGCGACACTGGCTTGAAATATTGTAAGAAGAGAATCAAAAGCTATCAAAGATGTAGATTTTTACCCTAAGAACATGCAAGAGCAACTGAAGGCCTTGGATCAACCGAGTAAACATATGTGAGGAGATCCAAGTTTTGCTAAAGCTAAGAAAGTGATATTTAGAAGTTCAAGTAATGATCCCCAAGAAATGGTATGAGAAAACCCAAGAGAGGAGATCCAGATGGTCAAACTAAAGTCTTCTATTGTGGAATCATGAAGCTCGCCATAATGTTGAGCTTTTGTATGTTTTTAAATTAATTAATAATGATTATTGTCCCTAGCTTTTGTATGCTTTAATTAAGTAATAAAGAATGTTTTGGTTAATTAGTTTAGTTTTTGTGTGTGTTATTTTTTTGATTATTATACTTAGCTAGTCTGGTTTTTGTGTTCATTTTCTTCACATTTTTCTTCAAGCAATCTTTGCAGATTGATTAATAATAATATGGTGTATTCTAGATTTGTCTAAAAAAATTTGTGAGATTTTATATGTTGACCCTGAAGAGGAAATTCCTGAATCCGCCATCTGGCTAGACCTCATCTAGTTTGTGTTTAGTTTCTTTTTGGTTTGGAGCATTAGCCCCCCTAACCAAAAAAGAAAAAAGAAAACTAATAAACTTATAATCTAACATGTTCAGATTAAAAAGATTCACATAGTATTTTAGTTTTGTAAAATGATGAAAGTACTAGCCCTCCATGTTATTGCTGGGGTTGTGTAGCTGGATACAAGTCATGAATGGGACAAATATAATCTCACATCAAGTAGGGGGGCTACTGCCAATTGCACTGAGGTCTTGACCAAGGTAGTGGGCCCTACAGGTCTGTTATAAAAAACACGTTTTTGCAAGGGCCATGGATAGACCCAGCAGGCACGTTTGACTGATCGCCATTATATCCAAGGGGCTGAGAATGACTTGTGTGGCTCACCTTTTTCTTTCATAAAGTTTATGTTCAAAATAGCCCCTCTTTTTCTGATACACATAACAAAGTACAAACCAGCAATCTATCCAAACCATTTGATCTCTCCTGCTTAATATTTACAGAAGAAAGAAAACCAACGCCAACACCAATCATAATCATACTTGTTTGATCACCCAATCTTTCATATTTCACATCAGATGTTTTATTTATTTAAGCAAAAACCATACATAAAGCATAATCCAAGGCATAAAACAGATGAACAAAAGAAGAACCCAACAAAGAAGTACAACCACTAACATGGCTTAGAGGCTATGGACATATTACTAAGCACACCAAAGTCTCAGGCAAATTATTCTAATTCAAGAAAGCAACAATCTTTTTCTCCAGGGCCACAGCATTGTCACAAGTTGGATCTTCCAAATGGAACACATGGCCCTCCCCCGTTGCTTCTATGAGCTCCACAACTCCTTTCCACCCACTCTTTCTCAGTATCTCACTGTAATACACTCCTCTATCTTTCAAGATATCTTTCTCAGCAACAAAAACCAGCACTTTCACACAACCCAATTCCCCCAACTTCGAATCCTTACCCGGGTTGAAAAACGGGTCATCGGATCCACTAGTCGAAGGGTAAGTAAAACGCCACAAAGCAGGAATGAACTCTCTTCCAGCTGCAGGGGCAGTTGACTCTTCCCCCCCCACTGGCTCTGTGCCCCAAAAGTAAGGATGCACCAACACAATCCCAATCAGATTAACACCAGCCAATCCCTCACACCCCACTTTCAAAGCCATGTTGTGTGCTAAATTACCCCCTGCACTGTCCCCATCGAAAAACACACGCTGGAAATCTGCAAAACTGTTTAGCCAATCTTCAGAGCCGTTTCCATCAGAATGGGAAGCAACCCATTTGAGAGCAGCCCATGAATCTTCGTAAGCAGCCGGCAGAGGGTGCTCTGGGGCAAGCCTATAGTCAACAGAGACTGCAACAACATTGGCCTCAGAGACTAAGGCGTTGAGGTAGTTGTGATATGTGGGAGAAGATGAACTTTCAATGCAGAAGCCGCCTCCATGGAAGTAAATGAGAAGAGGGAGTTTGGTTTGGGTTGAGCTTGTGGTGGTGGATTTTGGGATGTAAAGCCTTGCAGATATGGCTGGTTCTTGTGAGATCACAACGTCTTTTGATTGGACGCCAGTTTTGGGATCTGTTGACGGAGGAGCTATGTCTGTGCCTATAAGTCTTTCAACTCGACCATCTTTGTATACTTTAAGCATTGGAGAGAAATCGTAAGCTAATTCTTCATTGCTCATGATTTCCGTTGAAGAAGGAAGAGAAGAGTATAAGAGCAAACAATAATGGAGGCCTCTCTCTCTCTCTCTCTCTCTCTCTCTGTATTTCTTATGCAGATAGCAGAGTGGAGAGTGGGAGCAAAATGTATGGTTGTGTTGTGTTGAGGACTTGATGGGCTTTTATGCACCATTTAAATTAATTCTAAAGAATACAAATTGGTTATTGTTGGACATTTTTGCCTGCCTTATTGCATCTAGTTTTGGCAAATAGAAGGACAGACAAGTCCTTTCAGATAGCTATTTGATTTTGATGTAGAGTTACTGACAAAATAAGGGTCAACTGCCGAATTATTCTTGAAGTTGTACATAATTATCAATTTAGCCATGATCTTTTTTTTCAAAAAATTAAAAACTTGAACTAAATTTTATTCTCAATTTCCTCCTGCCGATTTAATTTCTCAACATTTCTTTAAATTTTCTATTAACTCATTCAAAATATATTTCTTTTTTTTGGAAAAAAAAAAGGGAAAAAAAAGAGCCCACTCTCTCTTTCGCACCAACCATCCTCCCCTCCTCCTTAACCCAAAACCACTCAACCCCAAAATCTTGACAACCCCCAATTCCCTCATCCAACAACAAAAAACCATCGCTCTTTCACTTTCTCTCTCTGGGAAAAACTCAATCGCTCAAACATCAAGGAATTCTGCTCCAGCTTCAAGTTCAGATTCCTTGATTGGTTGCAAACCACTTCCTAGGCCTCCACTGTATATGTTTCTTGCAATTGAGAAACTTCTGACAATTTTCTTTCTCTTCATCTCCATTTCACCATCAAGCTTCAAAGTTTGTGGCATTGAAGTTCAACTATTAACCTTGTTCTTGTAAGCAATTGTTGCCTTCACAAATTCCTACAAAAACCCAGAAAAAATAAAATCAATAATTAATCTCTAGAATCCCATATCAATCAAGATCAATGGATAAAATATAAAATAAAAGCAAAAAGTAGGTAAGAGACCTGATAATTAGATGGGCAATCAAGGTAATCAAATTCATCTGAATCTACCCTCCTCTCTCTCTCTTCTTCACCAAGCCCACTGCCCAACTCCTCCACCATTCGCTATGGCCACTGCCCAAATCCACCCTTCTCTCTACACTGAGTCTGAAGCGGCCATGGAAACAGATCGGGAGGGCTAGGGCTAGCTAGCTCTAGCCAGTCGCCACCACGCGCCTCACTCTCCTCGACGACCACCACAGAACCGTAGCATCGTTGGTGGGTGCAAAGTGCTAGCGAAGGTGGATATGGCTGGGGTAGGCACGAATGGGTCTTGGGTAGCAAAGAAAGAGAGAGGGCAGAAGGGGGAGAGGCGAAGGTGAAGGAGGTAGTGTGGGTGGGTCCCACTCCCTCGTTTATAAAATATATTTTTTCATTTTTTATGTCATTTTATTTTATTTAAAAGTATTTAATTATTTTTAACATATGAAATGATCAATTTGCCCTCATATTTAATGGCAAATTCGAGCCCTTAATTTACTTTTTAAAAAAAAGATCATGTGATAAATTGATAGTTATGTACAAGTTCATGGGGTAATTTTGTAGTTTACCCACAAAACAATTCTACTTTATTTATGTCATATCAAGATTATATAAATTGTTTGCTATCGAACAAAGTAACAAACCAACAATCTAGTTGATCTCTCATATTTAATATTGACTAAAGGAAGACAAATGACTCACTAATGTAGTGGTTTGGAGTAATTGCTCTCCAAGAAAGGTTAAGGTTCAAGTCCTAACATCCTTGGAGTGTATGTGAGTTCACATACTATCGCCCCTCAATAGAAAAAGTCATTTTAAAAAAAATTACTGAACAAAGAAAACCAACACCAATCATATCCATACTTGGAAATGGGAAGAGATCAAAATTCACAAACCAACATTTTTTAAAATAAAAAATAATAAAAAAGAGTACAAATTAAGTTGAAGAGGAAGACCGTCTCTCTCCCTCTACATTATAGTTCAAAAACCCAAGATTACTACCACAAGGACATGCTCATCTAAGTTGGAATGAGGCAATCATTTCCTAATTATTTCAAAGGGAACTTAAATGCTCCAATCAGATTTCACGTGTTAATATTTATGATTATCAAAAGGCCCTCATCCGGGAATTTTTTGATATCTAAATAATGGAGCTAAAAAGCAGCTCGCAACTTGCAAGAGCAGCTTTTTAATCATATCCTTGGGGAAACAGAGCAACACCTTATCCTTACCCATGAGGTTCCAACATTTGATCCTTAATTGACCTAGGAGTTGTTCCCGGGCATCCTCGAAAAAAAGGTTATTATACATCCCAATCCCATCCCTTGGAAAGAAAATGGTAGCACAGAAAAAAGGAAAGAGCGAACTGCTATTTTCACTTTTCCAATAATCACACAGCGGAACTCTTCTTTCACGAATATCATACCACGTTTTCTTGGGTGGACGCTTAAACTATGTGCATAAGGAGGGCAACTGGGAATCTTACAAGAGCAACTCATTTGGTTTAGGTGGGCATAAATGCATTTCTTGATTTTGCAGGACAAAAAATATAGTTCCATATTTAACATCGGAATGTTTTATTTATTCAAGAAACATATACAAAATAAAACATACAACAATGGAAAACCACAAATCTCTAACTACACCCAAGTTTCAGGCAAATTATTCTAATTCAAGAAAGCAACAATCTTTTTCTCCATGGCCACAGCATTGTCACAAGTGGGATTGATGCAATGGAACACATGCCCCTCCCCCTCTGCTTCTATGACCTCCGCATCCCCATTCCACCCACTCCTTTTCAGTGTCTCACTGTAATGCCATCCTCTATCTTTCAACACATCTTTCACAGCAACAAAAACCAGCACTTTCACACAACCCAATTGCTTCAATTTTGGATCCTTACCCGGGTTTAAAAGCGGGTCGTCGGATCCACTAGTCGAAGTGCAAGCAAAATGCCAAATTCCAGCCATATACTCTCTTGCAGCTGCAGGAGTAGTTAACTCTGCCCCAACTGGCTCTGTGCCCCAAAAGTATGGATGCACCAAAACAATCCCAATCAACTTAACACCAACCAATCCCTCACACCCCAATTTCACAGCCATGTTGTGTGTTATATTAGCCCCAGCGCTGTCCCCAGCGAAAAACACACGACGGAAATCTGCAAATCTATTTAGCCAATCTTCAGAGCCGTTTCCATCAGAATGGGAAGCAACCCATTTGAGAGCAGCCCATGAATCATCATAAGCAGCTGGCAGAGGGTGCTCTGGGGCAAGCCTATAGTCAACAGAGACAGCCACAACATTGGCCTCAGAGACTAAGGCGTTGAGGTAGCTATGATATGTGGGAGAAGATGAACTTCCAATGCAGAAGCCGCCTCCATGAAAGTAAATGAGAAGAGGGAGTTTGGTTTGGGGTGCGCTTGTGGTGGGGGTGGAGGTGGTGGATTTTGGGATATAAAGCCTTGCAGATACGGCTGGTTCTTGGGATATCACAACGTCTTTTGATTGGACGCCAGTTTTGGGATCTGTTGATGGAGGAACTATGTCTGTGCCTTCGAGTCTTTCAACTCGACCATCTTTGTATACTTTAATTATTGGGGAGAAATCATAGGCTAATTCTTCGTTGCTCATGACTTGGGTTGAAGAAGGAAGAGAAGAGAATAAGAACAAACAACTATGGAGGCCTCTCTCTCTTCTCTGTCTTTCTTATGCCTATAGCAGAGTGCAGAGTAGGAGCAACATTGATTGTTATTAGACATTTTTGCCTTCCTTCGGGTCAGGTTCGGTAGTTATAAGGTTGGATCCACTGGTAACTGATTTGGTCAAGAAGTCACTCATTTGATTTGTAGCATTGGTTAAGGGAGTAGGTTTGATTGTTAGAAGGGGCAGGTTGGGAGGTCGACGGGCCAGGTCAAAGAAACACTAATGTGAAACATTATTTTGATATCCCGTTCAATTATGGCATGTCACATGACACGTGTAGAAATAGCAAAGCAGTACTATACAAGTTTTTCTGCAAGTCCAGGGTCCATGAAGAAGGGGGTGGGGACACAACACACACATGCGGGTATTAATGCCATGTGTGCGAGTCCGACAGTGATTGCAGGGTGGTCGAGGGGTAATAGGTTGGTCCCCTTACTTAGAGCAGCTCCACCGCTGCACTGAAACCGGGCCAAAGGCCCCCCACTTAGCCCAAGCAGCCTCCAGCGCACAGCCTTCAGCCCGGGCAAGGCATGGGTCCCACCAGCCCGGGCAAGCCCAAGGGCAAGTTTCGATTAGGCTTCAGCCCGAGTTTTGTGATGTCAGGATTACGTCACGCTGATGTCAGCGAGCAAAAAAATATTTAAAAAAATCCAAAAAAATTCAAAAATTTTTTATAAAAAAAATCCAAAAAATTATAGATGTTTTCCCTATAAATACATAACAATTTTATTCACTTTCTAAATTGTTTATATTTTGTTGCATAATATTTTTTTCCTTTCTTGCCTTAGACTTGCCCTAGACTTAGCCCCTCATGGGTGGAACCACAAATGGCAAGGCTGACACTATTCACATGAATAGTGGCCCATTGCATGCCCTTGCCCTAGACTTAGCCCTTATGGGTGGACATGCTCTTAGGGTGGCGAGACACTTATCATAATTTCGATTTTAACTTAGTTCAGTTATAATGTAACTTCCAAGAAAAAGAGATACTTATGTGGAACTTGGAAATAGAATTTTTCTTATGGTTAAATTGTAGTGCATGTTATAAAGAGTATGTAGCATTTTCAATGAATTTTTTTTGTCAATTTTGGGTTTCGAGGTCTCAAGGCCAATCCAAGGGTCTTAAGTTTGAGTTTATGACCAAATATTATAGTCAAGCGACCAGGTCCAAGTTAGAAGGTTCCATATATCGGTTAGGACTAGAGTTCGATGTATGTGCGATGATTTAGAATTGGTGGATGCGAAAGGAGGGTAAAAAAATGAAACCAAAACTAGAAAATGAGGGCCCGTTGGTATTCTACTTGAATCCAATTTTATAAACTCAAAAACAAATTTGCCCCAAAAACTTGTTTGGTAAACCCATTTTTAAAATCCCAAACCCAAAAAAAATTTCAAAAACACCCATATTATTAAAAACAAAAAAAATGAGGTTTTATAGCTCTCTCTCTCTCTCTCTCTCTCTCTCTCTCTCTCTCTCTCTCTCTCTCTCTCTCTCTCTCTCTCTCTCTCTCTCTCTCTCTCTCTCTCTCTCTCTCTCTCTCTCTCTCTCTCTCTCTCTCTCTCTCTCTCTCTCTCTCTCTCTCTCTCTCTCTCTCTCCAAACCAATAACCACCAAGACCACCGAAGTGTTGGAGTCGTTACGCAACACCAATCATGCCTCACTTCTCACCTCTTTTTCATTTTCTTTTGTTAATTTCAATTTAGGGATTAGATTTTCTTTTTTTTTTTAATTTCAATTTTTGTAGATCTTAAAATTAGTTTGGAGTTCAACACCAAACAAATTTTTAGATCTTAAAATCATTATTTGAAAACTCATGTTTTTAAAAAGAATCATAGTTTTTTAATTTCCTTTTTAATAGGATACCAAACAGGGCTTGACCTTTTTAGGATGTTTTCAAAATCCACCAATACTGATGTAATTTAGTGTATTGCCAAGTAATGTAATTGGATTAGTCTAAGTCTTTGATGTGCTCCCAAGTGATTCGGTTCAAGCCCCATAATACATTAATAATTAATATTTATTAAAAATATGGAATCTAAAATTACCTCTTAAAATTAAAAAAATTTACTTGGATATTTGTAAAAAAAAGATTAAATACTCGTGATCGACTTAGAAGCTTTTCTAATTTACCTAATATTTGTCCCTTTTGCCAACAACATCCAGAAACTTATAATCATTTATTTGCTAATTGTTCCTATACCTCACAACTTTTGGAATCAACTTTCTCCTTTAGGCCTTAAAGCACCTACTAATAATCATGATAGTATTCGTTGGTTTGCTCAAATTGGTCTAATTTTTCTTCTCTTCTTTTAGATGTAATTTCCTGTGTAGTTTTTATAATAATATTCACTTTTTTGGTCTTTGTAGGGGCTTTTTTTCTTCTGGCAGCAAGTGGGCTGGGTTGATGAAGTTGTCCCCTTTGTCTCGAATTTGAAAATTAAGCCTCAAAATGTTTCGAAAGGGCAGCAAGGCCTTAGGAAGTATTTTGGTTATCTTCATCAACAAAAACAACAGCAACTTACAGAAATTTCTTCATGCTTACAGATAAACTTTCGGGCTTGGCATGAGAGGCATGTGGCATGGGAGCAAAATTATCATGGGTTTAGCACTTTAGAGAGAGAGAGAGTTGTGGGTTCCTACGAAGGGCAGAGGTTCTAATGGAAGGGAAGAGAGGTTCTAAGGAGGAGAGTTTTGGGTATTTTTGTAGCTTCCGGCAGCTTGAGTGACTCTGCGAAGCTGGAGCAATCTGCCAAAGCAGGGGAGATGGGGGAAATGGGCAAGCAAAGCACGAAAATTTTTGGGTTTGTAAGTGAGAGAGAGAAAGCTTGCTCTCTGAAGGTTGTGGGTTGTGTTGTGTTGGATAGAAGATGCCCTATTTATAGTTGTTGGGGTTTGTTCTTCTCCAAGAAACCCTAATGGTTTCTTCCCAATCTAGCTAAGCTTTCCTCCTCCTTTCTTCTCCTCTTTCTTGACTTACTTCATGGTGGCAAAGTCAGCTCTGCCCAATCCCACAAAATCAGAGATTTTTGGTGCTCCAGGCTTCTTCCAGCGGCTGACCTCAGAGTGGAACTTTCATTTTTCACCCATCTTCTTTCTCCTCTTTCTTCCTCTTTCCATGGCCAAATCTGATGAAGGAAAGAAAGTGGGTGCGCCCTTTGGTTTAAGGGATGGCATCCTTCCTTGCGTGCTAATATCCCTTGGTTCCTTGAAAGATTTTTGCTTGGAACTTGCTCCCAAGCCTCTCAGGAGCCCTTCACGTGTGGACTTCTCCAAGCTCCTTCGTGATTTTCTCTCCCAATGAGTGACAAGACTTGTGCTGCCTTTTTATTCTAATTAC
Source organism: Prunus fruticosa (assembly GCA_018703695.1). NCBI lineage: Eukaryota > Viridiplantae > Streptophyta > Magnoliopsida > Rosales > Rosaceae > Prunus > Prunus fruticosa. The sequence continues at coordinate 32,186,388 of CM031924.1, forward strand.
ATAGGCTTTTTAAGTCTACCACATGATTCATCCAATGGATGGGATAATCTGATCAAGTGTTGGGCCTTTTAGTTGGCTTATTCTAATTGGGGCAATTGGCTATTTTAGTTGGAGTAATTGGGCTATTTTGGCTGGGCTATTCTAGTTGAGGCAATGGGCTACTTTCTCTCTTGTGCTTACCCACGTTCGGGCCTAAAAAATGGGCTCGAGTCCCGAGGCCCCCAGCGACCTCAGACTTCCATTTCTCGACCCATCGATGGGCCCCATGAGAACTTGTTACCATCCATACCACAACCCACTCAAGCAAGCCCCGGGCATTCGAGTGGCTGGGCCCACTTAAGCTTGTAGTGCGATTGGGTGTGAAATAATAATTTCTCGCTTGGCATGGCATGTCACTTGGCATTGCATGTTGTTTGGCATGCTTTTAATTATGACGCTTGATAGGATAATTGACATGAATTTGCAGAGCTAAGTGCATCTTTATAATTTTAATCTCAGTTTCAGCGTGAGAGATTTTTATTCGGCATGGCATGTAGGATATGGCTTGTGCATGGCATACTTCTGTGTACTTCCAAATTTGGTTTTTTCAATAATACATCGTCTTGGGTTAGGAATTTCTTCCAGGCCCAACCATGGATTTTTTGGGCCTCAACAGTCTTCAAAACAAAACTCACCCATATTTTTCAAAATGAAGACATAACAAAGTAACAACCCATCAATCTATGCAAAGCCAGTTGATCTCTCATACTCAATATTTTACAGAAGAAAGAAAACCAACACAAAACACATTCATACTTGTTTGATCATCCAATGCTAAACACTCTGTATTGACATGTGAAGTAATGGTACTTGCACAATTTCACTTTAAATCCAGTAATAGGTATAGTCTTTGAAACAGAATCTTTTATTTCAACCAAGAAACATACAAGGGATGAAATCATGAAACAGATGAAGAAAAGAAACCAAAACCACAAACCTAGCTCAGAGGGTATATGGTCATATTACTAAGTACACCCAAATTTCAGAAAAAAAATTATTCTAGTTCAAAGAAAGAAACAATCTTTTTCTGCAAGGCCACAGCGTTGTCACAAATTGGATTGATCAAATGGAACACATGGCCCTCCCCTTTGCTTCTATGACCTCCACGGCCCCATTCCACCCACTCTTTTTCAGTATCTCACTATAATGCCATCCTCTATCTTTCAACCCATCTTTCTCAGCAACACAAACCAGCACTTTCTCACATTCCAATTTCCCCAATTTCGGATCCTTAGCCGGGTTTACAAGCGGGTCGTCGGATCCACTAGTCGAAGGGCAAGCAAAACGCCACACACCAGCCATATACTCTTTTGTAGCTGCAGGTGTAGTTAACTCTGCCCCAACTGGCTCTGTTCCCCAAAAGTAAGGATGCACCAAAACAATCCCAACCAGCTTAACACCAACCAATCTCTCACACCCCAATTTCACAGCCATGTTGTGTGATATATTAGCACCAGCGCTGTCCCCAGCGAAAAACACACGTTGTAAATCTCAAATCTATTTAGCCAATCTTCAGAGCCGTTTCCATCAAAATGGGAAGCAACCCATTTGATAGCAGCCCATGAATCATCGTAAGCAGCCGGCAGAGGGTGCTCTGGGACAAGCCTATAGTCAACAGAGACTGCAACAACATTGGCCTCAGAAACTAAGGTGTTGACGTAGTTGTGATATGCTGGAGAAAATGGACTTTCAATGCAGAAGCCGCCTCCATGAAAGTAAATGAGAAGAGGGAGTTTGGTTTGGGGTGAGTCTGTGGTGGTTTTGGGGATGTATATTCTTGCAGATATGGCTGGTTCTTGTGATATCACGACGTCCTTTGATTGGACGCCATTTTCTGGCTGTGTTGATGGAGGAACTCTGTCTGTTCCTGCGAGTCTCTCAACTCGACCATCTTTGTATACTTTAATCATTGGAGAGAAATCATGGGCTAATTCTTCGTTACTCATGGTTTGGATTGGAGAAAGAAAATAAGAGAATAACAACAAACAACTATAGAGGCTTCTCTCTCTTTCTTATGAAGAGTAGCAGCAAAATTTGTTTTGTGTTTATGCTGGCGCCTTGGTGGGTTTTAATAGAGAAATTTTTGTTTTGGTGCTGAAAACGCTCCCGCTGTAAAACCCGCCCACGTATTATGATACGGAGGTTTTCACATAACACAACACTACTAATGTGTTATGGGTGTTCGAACAACGATCACTAATCTACAAGTTAAGGTATTTTCCACTCGGTTAAACTTATTGGCTAATATTTCCAACTTCTAAGAGAGTATTATAATAGGGATATGAATTATAATAGGCAAATGAATTATACCTTTTGACTATATTCCAATACCACATTATAATTACTCATTTTTTATGAAAATTTTCAAATTAATTCTAATAAAACAAATTAGTTGTCGTTGTTGGACATTTTTGCCTTCGTATGAAATTTCATGCATCTAGTTTGGCAAAAGAGAACGGCTTATCTTTTTATATATTTAGGACGCCAAAGAATTTCAATGCCCACTGGTCAAACTGTCTAGGTTCACATCTAAATTTTTTTTTTATAAATTTTATAAATTTTATTCGTTTTATTTTGTGTTTCCGTGATTATGCATGCTACTTGTCTTATAGGCTTTCGGCTCATTTTTCTCGTCTTCTCTTTTCATATGGGTATATTTTTGCTTACCACTTTAACTCAAAGTGTGATTTTCACTATCCTTCTTAATAATTGACACGCGTCTCTTGGCATAATTATAGTTAACTCTTTACTTTATATTTATGCAACCATGATTATATCAATAGACACGTATCAAAGCTGGGAGCAAAAATGCTCCCCTTTCATGCTATATTGATGTCATCTGCGAAATCTTTTTCCTCTAATCTTTTGTTATTTATTAATATTTTTCCTGTAATCTAGTCTTACTACACTGATTAAATAAGAATTTGGTCCTTTTCATTAGTTATTTGTTTACATTATCACTTATAAAATGTTTGAAAGTTAATAGTGTAACAAATCGACAATAACAACGGAACAATAATACATGATTTATGTCATATCAAGAGTTATATGAGACTGTTTGCTATTAAAATAATGGAACAATATCAACATATAATATATTATTGATATAATGAGGTTGCTTGCTACAATAACAACATTATTAGAGAGCTTTTACTCTGCTAAGAGACGAGATAGAATTTTCCTGCATGATGCTAGAATTTTCCTGCATGATGCTAGAATTTTCCTGCTCTGCACATGAATGAAACTTTTCTCACCCTCAGTTGCCAAATTTGAATTGAACACGTGCGGCTAATGTTCATCAAGAAAAGTTTCCAATTGTTAAACTATTAGACAAATGACCAAATGCCAACCCGTGGAATATTCGCATCCAAAAGAGAAAACGAAAAGAAAAAACAAAGGACCGGTGCAATATAAAATATGGCAAAGCAATTGAAAATGGAACCCAGCAGTGCATTTTACACTTTAAGTTGGTCCATGGATGATCAGATCTTTTCCTTAATAATAAAATATACTACGAATCTGTTCAATTAATTATTAAACTTAATCTGGCATATGCTTTATTATATTTTAAGTGAATTTGTAATATTAAGATGTGTTATAATTTGAGTACGTTTGTAACACCATATGGCCCCTATTTTCTGTAATGCTTAACCAGCTGTTTTTGTTTGTTTATTGGGAGGTATATATAGGTGTGGGCACTGGTCTGATTTGATCGGTTTCACGTCAAAATCACGGCCGAATCAATTAAAATATAACGGTTTGCTTTGATCGGTTTGATAAAAGTTATAAGAAAAATTGAACCAATCCAAATCAATTTAAGACGGTTTGGTTTCCTTTGTCGGTTCCCTGGGCCTAAGCCCAATTCTCTTTATTTTTGCATTTTTTCAACATTATAAGCCCAATTATAACCAACAAATTCACAACTTACTTCTTACATAAATCATCTTCTAGAGTACGAAAACCGTTCTAAAGCTCAAAAGGTCATAAAACTTTATATTTCATTAACTAATATAGCTCAATTCAAATATTCATATATAGTTATTAACTAATTAGAGTATTACATATATAAAATAAAATAAATATACACATAAACGGTCCGATTTGGTTTAAGTCGGTTTACAAAAGCTCAAAACCAAACCAAACCAAATTATATACGGTTCGGTTTGGTTTGGTTTTGACTAAAAAAAGTTAAACGGTTTGAAAACCAAACCGGTAATTATAGTTTGGTTCGGCCGATTTCATCGAGTTCGATCGGATTGATGCCCACCCCTAGGTATATATATTTGGACTCTCAAAGTGAACCGACAAAGCATAGAATTATGATGGAAGATTTGGTTCCATACAAGATGTAAGCGACTAGGACATTTTCAAAAACATTTCCCAGATCATCCACTAACTCAGTCCTCATGATAATTTTATATATGCATATAACAAAGAAAAAGTGCAAATGTGCATGTTTTAAAGGACAAATATTTGGCTCGTCACATTCTGAGTTATATCATATTGGCTCAGTTTAGAGATTTTTATTTTTAAATTTAAACTATATGAGGTCACACACGCTTAAGATATTATGGGAGTTTAAACATGAAACCTCTAGTCAAGTCAATGCTCTTTCACATTGAGCCAGACTCCATTGGCAGTTTAGAGACTCTTTAATTAGTAAGTACTCTTCAATTTTTCTAGTATGGGATTTTCTTTTCCCTTCCCATTGTTAGGTTTTTTGTTGGATGGTTAATTGCGTCTTTTATTCACAATGGAGCTAATGACTTGGAACAATACTTAGGTTTTACCTAATATCCCACATATATATATATATATATATATGAAACTGTGAATGACGTCCAAGGAATAAGATATAAAACCTAATATCACAAAGTGGGGCTCTTTGATTGCTAGATTGTTAATGGGAGGCCTTTATAGAATGTTGAAATGCAGGGTTATAATAAAGGGGGTCCTTAATAGGGGTTCGATTCAATAAGAGTTATTTTTTGAATATTGGATTGAACTCCCTCATTATAACCTATCAACATAGTCTGGTTATAGAAGCTCCCTAAAATGAGATCCAATAGGTTGGGTCGTTGGCATCCAAGCCTCTTAGGACGATGATTGATTTATTGACTCATTAGGTCCCTCAAATGTCAAACATTAAATTTGAATTTGATGGCTTACATTTCACTTGATATGTCAAATTAAAATATTATTTTATTATATATTGTTTATTGGTGTATAATTAAGGCATATTAATTGAAAAATAATAATATCATAATGAAATAACATCACAATGTAAAACAATCAAAAATAACAAGAAGAGAGAGAAATGTAATTTCACGTAGGATTTAAAATTTCGGTTGGAGTGAGAAAGTGCCACTTTAACATCTCCTTTGGAAAAGAAACAGATGAAGGGATGAGTTCTTACTGAATCAAACTTGTTTCTCACAAAAAAGAGAGGATGAAATCATGAAACAGATGAAGAAAAGAAATCAAAACTTACTAAGTATACCAAAGTTTCAGAAAAATTATTCTAGTTCAAGAAAGAAAACAATCTTTTTCTGCAAGGCCACAGCGTTGTCACAAATTGGATTGAACAAATGGAACACATGGCCCTCCCCCTTTGCTTCTATGACCTCCACAACACCATTCCACCCACTCTTTTTCAGTATCTCACTATAATGCCATCCTCTATCTTTCAACCCATTTTCTCAGCAACACAAACCAGCACTTTCTCACATCCCAATTCCCCATTTCGGATCCTTAGCCGGGTTTATAAGCGGGTCGTCGGATCCACTAGTCGAAGGGCAAGCAAAACGCCACACACCAGCCATACGCTCTTTTGTAGCTGCAGGGGTAGTTAACTCTGCCCCAACTGGCTCTGTGCCCCAAAGTAAGTATGCACCAAAACAATCCCAACCAGCTTAACACCAACCAATCTCTCACAACCCAATTTCACAGCCATGTTGTGTGTTATGTTAGCACCAGCGCTGTCCCCAGCGAAAAACACACGTTGTAAATCTGCAAATCTATTTAGCCAGTCTTCAGAGCCGTTTCCATCAAAATGGGAAGCAACCCATTTGATAGCAACCCATGAATCATCGTAAGCAGCCGGCAGAGGGTGCTCTGGAGCAAGCCTATAGTCAACAGAGACTGCAACAACATTGGCCTCAGAGACTAAGGTGTTGACGTAGCTGTGATATGCTGGAGAAAATGGACTTTCAATGCAGAAGCCACCTCCATGAAAGTAAATGAGAAGAGGGAGTTTGGTTTGGGGTGAGTCTGTGGTGGTTTTGGGGATGTAAATTCTTGCAGATTGGCTGGTTCTTGTGATATCACGACGTCCTTTGATTGGACGCCATTTTCTGGCTGTGTTGATGGAGGAACTCTGTCTGTTCCTTTGAGTCTCTCAACTCGACCATCTTTGTATACTTTAATCATTGGAGAAATCATGGGCTAAGTCTTCGTTGCTCATGGTTCGGACTGGAGAAGGAAGAGAAGAAAATAACAAGAAGCAACTATGGAGGCCTTTCTCTCTCTTTCTTATGCAGACAGCAGAGTAGAACCAAAAGTTCTATCTATGCTGGAGTCTTAGTGTTTCTATTTATGGTAGCCAATAAGCTGAAGCGGTATAACCAGTACGCATGTTATGATATAGGTGGATTACATAATTTATATTTTCCACATTTAAGGTAGAGTGTGACCGTGATCTAATACAACATTATAATTTATTTCTTTTTATGGAACCTTCAAATTAATTCTAGTAAAACAAATTGGTTGCTCTTGTTGACAATTTTTGCCTTCCTTCGTATATGCACGCATCTAGGATTGGGAGGCAGGTAAGTCTTTTAATATATTTGATTTTGAGGTCTTAGTTTTATTTCAGGACGCCAAAGAATTTCAGTGGCCAAACTGTCTAAGTTCACATCTAAATTCAAAGTTTTCTCTTTTTCACTAGATTTGAATGGTTCAATTTTGTTTTTCGTGCTAATGCATGTGCTACTTCTCTCAACGTTATTTTTTCCGTCGTCTTTTTCATGATATCTTGATTTCATTTGCGAAGTCTTTTCCTCTAATTTAGTCTAAACAAATTGATTAAATAAGAATTTGATCCTCTTCATTAGTCAGTTTGATTGCATTATCCCTTATCAAATGTTTGAAAGTTAATATTGTTGTTTGATATGGATGATTAGACTGACTAGCCTGAGGTTAACTAAATAACTACATTTCATGTGCAATTTAATGGGATTTAAAAGGACAACCTCTCATAAATAGTCCAATCTGAATCCTCCATATCAAACGTGAAGTTAGCGTAGCAAATGGATAATAATAATATCAACAAAATAATAAGACTTAATTTATATCATATCAAAACACTATATGATACTGATTGGTTGCTATCGAAATAATAAGATAACATTGATGGTTGATCTCTTCGTTGAAGCCACTCAAAATCATTTATGATTATTTAATTGAAAACTGATGTGCGTCATGCATGACGCTAGAATTTTCCTCTCTCATGTGCATGAAAACCTTTCCCATCAGTTGCGAAATATTGAATGGGACACAAGAAGGCTGTTGAAGAACAAGACTGCTAGCTAATAAACTTTGTCCATAACAGTAGTGATCAGAGGATAAGGTATGATGTGAATGTCATCCATGGGGATTCTCCTTCCTATCTTTTCAAAGTGACCCAAAAGCATTCAACTATGAAGATTTGGTGTTCCCACAATCCCAACCCAAGTGACCAGGACATTTTCGGAAAGCCCATCCCAGACCATCCACTACCTCAGTCTTGATAAAGTTCATAAGAGCATCTCCAGCGTTGACATCAAACCCCGCAGGAGGCCCCCGAGTGAGCCCCAGCATGCCTCCAGCGCGAGAGAAGAAGCCCGGCAAACCCTGGGTCCCACCAACCTGGGCAAGCCCATAGGCAAATCCTGTCTGGGCTTCAGTTCGAAGGCGCCGATGTCAGCGTGATGTTATGCTGATGTCAGTGAGCAAAAAAAAAACAAAAAAATCGAAAAAAAAATACCAAAAAATTATGGATATTTTCCCAGGATAAATACATAACAATTTTATTCATTTTTCACACCAATTTTCATACAAACTCTTCTCCTTCCAATATGTTTTACTTTCCACTCATATTTTTCTACTACTTTCCAATAAAGAAAGCATTAAATAATATGACTATTTATTAAAATATTTGCACATCAGAATAAAGATTAATTAAAAACAAACCTTCATTCATTGCAAACAACACACAAAATAAACCAGAATTAAAAACTTATCCGAAAATTTTATCTAAAATTTTAGGTGATAAATTTATAATAAATAGTGACACGTGACTGAAAATATTATATGAAAAGCTTATCAAAATTAATGGTTTAAAGTATAAAAAAATAGAAATTAAAGTATAATGAATAGTATTTGCCATTGCCCTAGCCTTCCAAGGGACTAAGGAAAGGCTGCCACTATTCAAGCGTAGAAGGGCAACCCTTGCCTTGCCTTAGCCTTCATCCTTGGTGGACATGCTCTAAGGGCATATAAAAAAAAGTGTGAATGTCCCTTTAGAACATTTTTGTGCTAGATTATAGAGGAACATTGAGAGTGGGAATAGGGAGTGAGGAAAGATATTGAGAGAGATGATGAGAAGAGAGGAAGGGAGGGATACAAAAGTGAAAACAATTTCAAATAGATTTTAGTTTTTTTATTTTTGTTTAAACTTTTGATACTCCTCCCTCTCAATCGGATCCATCTCCACTCTCATTCTCACTCTTTGGTTAACTTAATTTTTGTGTATTAGGTTCAACTTAAAACAATATTTGGGTTCGAATAATAGGATCAAACCAATATCACAAAGTGGGCCCTTTGATGGCTTGGTTTGTGAAAGGAGGCTGCTTTAGATGGTTGAAATGAGATCCAATAAGCTGGGCTGTTGGTCTCGAAGATGATTTAAGATTATTCTTCAAGTTTAGAGAACTTACACGTGATTGAATATAATTGTTTAAACAACTTAGAAGGCCACAGTCATACATTTATGATTTATATATGTGCTTAGATAAGTACACACGCACACATATTTGAATTTTCCTTTTTATATTATCTTATATTAGGTATAGTGTAAAGTACCCACTAATGTAGTGATTTGAAGCAACTCCTCCTCTAGAAAAGTCACTAGTTTATGTGTGCGCAGAGTGTGCGTGAGTTTAGCCCTATGTTGACCATCCCCTCGATAGTGAAATGTCCACACACAAAGCAGGTAATTTTTTGTGCTGCTGAAAAATAGGTACTTTGTAACAGAAAAATATACATACTATTTGTAACAGAAAAATAGGTACATTATTCAGAACAAATAGGTGCGTTGAATTCTAAGAGAAAAACAGGTACATTATTCATATAGGTTTAGTATTTTACCCAAAAGGCTTGGCAATTTTTATATTATAATCATTTACCTAATAGGCTTGGCAATTCACTGTAGGTTTAGAGAAATCATAATTAATTTGTTGGAGTAATAAAGATAGCAATATAAGTGCAAAGGATAAAAGAGATGCTTATATAAATTAGGTAATTTATGCTTATAATTTATACATAAAAAAAATCCTTGTAATACCCAAATGAAAAAATCATTGAATCCAAAAATGAAAAAGCAAGAGAAAGTCCTACACATATATGATATACCTAGATGGAGGAAATTTGGATAGATTGAAGAAGGATTTGGATCTGCATGAAGCACAAGAAGATAAAACTTTTAAAAGAGGGAAGGAGGAGAAGAAGTCTTTATATGGATTGAAATAAGCTCCAAGAGCTTGGAATGAAAATTTATTGGTTGTTTGTTTGTCATTGGATTTCAGTCTCCCATTCCGATCTGAGTTTGTTCGTGAAACATGTTGACTCAGAAATTTTAATCTCTTGATGTATGTTGATGACATAATACTCACTGGTTATTCTGAAAAGTTTGTTCAAAGTGTGATGATTTAAGCTCAGCTTTCGAAATGAAATACATGGAACTCATATTTCTAGGCTGGCAAGTGTACTATACTTCTGTTGGATATATATTTGTAAATCAATCTAAGCATGTACAGATTTGTTGCACAAAGCTGGTATGAAGTTCTTGTTGAACTTGTTCTACTCCCTGCAAACCTCACACTCAGGTTTTGAAACATGCTGGAGATTATCCAATTTTAGAAGTATAGTAACCACGAAGTTAGAAACCTAAAACTTCAAATGCATGAAAGAATTTGAAAGTTTTTGTAATCCTCCAGACAGATCTTTAACTTCGCCGATCGGAGTCTATTTCTATTTTCCTTTTTTAGCTCTTCTTGTCTTTCCGAGAATCTAAACGTTGTTCATCGAGTACCATTTCTTTTAGTATAAAGGAGGTTCTTTACACTCTCATTGCTGGCCAAATAAAATATTTAAGGTCTCTTTAGATTTTTAATTCAAAACTTATCCCACGATTAAAATTAGGAAGATCACTGGGCCTTAAACTCATCACATTTAAGGTCTGTTTGGGAGTGCTTTTGGAATGGCCAAAAGTGCTTTTTGAATAACTAAAAGTGCTTCTGACGAGTTCCGCAAAAAAGGTTAAAATGTAGCTTTTAGGTCAGAAGGCTTCTTCTGGAGAAGCTAGTGCTATGTGCTTTCTTGAGGAAACTCCCAATGTTTTTGATCAAAGCACTTTAATTTTTTATGAAAATTTAAGATTTTTGTAATCAAAAGAGCTTTTGTTAGAGCGCTTATGAGCAGGAGTATTCCTAAAGATAAAGCATTCTCAAACGAGCCCTTAGAAAACAAAGGTGATTTATAGTTCCTAACATAATACCAACTTATATACTTAATTTCCTCCAATATCTCGATATTGTGTATAACATTTTTTCATTCCTAACTTTGGTACTTCTTTCTAACAATTCGAAGTATGATGCAATCAATCACAAGCAATTAAATAAAAATGACATATTCATGCTAAGGTTCAAGGCTTCACCCTAGCAAAAGAAAATTAGTTACGCATATTCATAATCGAAAACATTGAAATTATTATTAGGAAGGAAAAGAATAAAAACACCTTAAAGTTGCAAAACTCCAAAGTGTAGCAGTTGCCTCTCCACAATGTCACGTTCAAAAGCCAAAAGAAAGTATTCAAAATTGCTGTGAAAAAGAACTTGATACCTTCTCTAAAATCCAGCTGCCCAATCCCCACAAGGAAACTAGGTTAAAATAAAATAATTCTAGGATATAAAGTCCAAATTGGATTCGGACTGCTACCACAATCATGCCCAGCCACGTTTGGCCTCAAATCTCCTTTCTTAATCAAGCGCAAATAGCTTGGTTTTAAAGATAAAAACGACCTAACACTTCTCCAAAGGTACATAATCAGGTAATCTTGGACTCCAAAACACAATAAAGGCCCAAATATCACTATTCCATACGATTTTGCCCATTGTTCCTTATTTTATTGCCAAAATAACCGCTTGGTAAAAAATACTTATTCGTAGATAGCAAACTAATCGTGCCTTTGGATGAGGGAAATAAACTTGGGATTTTGACAAAAGTTGGAATTTCTAAATTGACATGAACCAATTCCCGTGTTTGGATAAAAAAACATAGAAACTTAGAAATTCCGCATGGGAAAAAACATGGAATTTGGAGAGTATAAATCCCAACTTTAAATTCCATTAAAAGTTGTCATTTCTAAAATCCCAAGAGAGATTGAGTTTTTAAAAAGATAACTTTTCAATAAAGGTTAAATTCCGTGTTTTTTAATCTTCACCAAACAAGAAACTTTACAAATTCTAGAACATTAATTTCCGACATTTCATTTTCCAGTCATTTATGAAATCCTTTATTTTTTTAAATTTCCTCATCCAAACACATTGTAAGTGACTCACGAACGCCCTCTAGTTGGAATTACTCCAAATTTGTCCATTTAATTATGTTTTGCTCCAGAAGAAGTTGAAAGTTTTATATTGGAAATATAATTCAATGTATCAAAATTCTTCCAAAATATTAACCAAAATATAACAGAGAATAGATATATAATATAAAATATACCCATCAAATTGTAAAGTGACTTGTTTATATTTTTAATTCAAAACACATCCCACGGAAGATCACTGGACCTAGGCCTTAAACTCATCACATTTAAAAAGACAAAGTTGATTTACAATTTCCTAATACATAATACCAAACTGTATTCTTAACTTCCTCCAACATATTCGATATTGTGTATAACATTTTCATCCCTGACTTTGGTACTTTTGTCTGAACCATATGCCTGGCAACGCATTGAATTTTTTTTGGATAAGGGATGAGAACCAACAACAAGAAGATGATATGATGAGAAAGTTAATTCAAAGAGTATGATGAATCCAGTTCGTGCAGATATCATAATGTTTATATGTCTATCTCTGTTTGTTTGGATCCAAATTCAATTTGAATGCATGTAAAACAGGTATCATGCCTTGAACAATAATTAGATGATTGTCTAGGGAGCAAGACCATACCGTTAAACTAAGGGCCGTGTTTGAGGGATCCTGCTCGGGGTTAATTGGAAACAGAGCCCATAGTGTTGTTGATGGGCATGGCCTATTCTACCCCTTTACCCAAAAATAAGAAAACCCCTCCCCACAATACTGAGAATTAGTTTAGTTATATATTCATTCTTAAACCAGTGATATATATAAATCATATATTATTTAATTTTTATAAATAAATTTAAAAAAAATCCTAAAAAATAAACAGCCTTATTAAATTAACTTTCATTATTAAATTGGTTTCAATAAGTGCCTGAGTTTTGGGGATTTTTTTATACTAGGCTTGGGATTGGGCTAGTTTTAAGAAATCGATAAGAGTTTTTGACACAGAGGAGTTCGAAGCCTCTTTGTTATATTATAAATGAGTTTTTTTGTGTTTCTAAAGTCCATTTCATGTATTATTTTTTTAAATTTTGGGCTCCTATATTGAATATACAAGTGAATCTCCTAAATGAATTTATCCATACAGATACTCTTTCTGTTAAAGCACATACCAAAAAACACTTCCAACATATTGCGACACACGACAATGTAAGGATCATTTTCTAAGTTTTCCCCTTAGTTAAAACACTCTATTGACATGTGAAGTGCACAATTTCATTTTAAATCACTATTACAAAAAATGTCTTAGATGAAGGAGTTATTTGTCTAGATGGAACATTTACCAGTCGTCTATACGATCAACAACTATTACTTCCAAGTAGAAGG